>ML330949.1:0-17261 GCA_005239505.1 Nicotiana paniculata
TAAGAGCAATCGACCCATGAAGGTCTAACCCATTGGTTGACCTCGAATCGTCCGGGGAGAAATGGACTGGTTTTTTAGGGAAACCAGCAATAGAAGGTGATAGAGGTGACGATGGTGATTGTCTGGTGGAAAGTTGGTGGCGTTTGGTCGAGTTCCGGTGGCCGGAAAGCGGTGGGAGTCTGGGGGCGGCTAGGGTTTCTTGTTAGAGAGAAGAGAGAGAGAGAGAGAGAGGGAGAGAGAGAGAGGCGGACGAAGGGGATTAGGTTTGGTGAAATGGAGGGGGTGGGGTTTGGGTTTGGACATATATATAGTTCAGGGGAGTGGGGTTCGGAACCGTTGGATCAAAATGATCCAACGAATGGGGTTTAATGGGGGCGAAACGGTGTCGTTTGGCTTTTATGGGGGGTAGGCCGGGTTAAGGGTTTGGGCTGTGTTGTTTGGATGTTAAAAAAAAATTTTGGGCCTGGGCAGCTTGGCCCAGGTCCGATTTTAACTCTCTTTTATTTAACTAAAGATTAATTAGTTAATTTCCACTCTAATTTAAAAACCAAGAAATGTAGTAATTAATTTAATCCTCATTTATTTATGGATTAATCAATAATGACACGACCAATTCTATATTCCTAATTCAAACCGCGTTTTATTGAATAAAGGATGATTAATTTCTGTAGTAATCAATTATTAACAACTACATTACGTCAGATATTCGTCATTTGTCTATCATTTAACTNCGGTTACAGACGATTGGGTTGTTCAAGCATTCACTCAAGGACTCAACTCCTGAAGCTTTTTGGCCTCACAACAACTGAAATAGAATTTGATAGAGTATACAGCGGTAACTTGGGTTGACGTCCATGACAGGTACCAATCGAAAATCAGAATGGAGGATGATTAGATCGGGGCCCTCTCTGGGTCCGTGCATCCCATCACAACTAACGACAGGTCTAAAAGAGACGTCGATCATGAACCAAGACCGAGAAGAGATCGGTACCTACAGTAAAGCGGAGATTGAAGGGGCAGTGGATCCGGACATAACCTAGGGATGTCTGAAAAAAGAAGCGATCGAGGTCATAATAACCGGGGAATCATGAGCAAAAATGGTTTCGACAGACCAATCGGGTCTAGGGAGACACCGAGGTTATCAGAGTACAACTTCAGCATCGATGCTACAAATATCGTATCAGTGATAGGACGCATCAAAGATACTAAGTGGCCTCAGCCATTACAGCCCGATCCTGCCCAAAGAGACCCCAACCTGATGTGTAAGTATCATGGATGGTCACAGGATCGAAGACTGCCGATATTTGAGAGAAGAAGTGGCCCGGTTATTCAAAAACGGACACCTTTGGGAGTTTCTGAGTGATCGAGCTAAGAATGACTTCAGGAATAGGGACTCCAACAAGCAGACCGAGCAAGAGAAACTTCAGCATGTCATCAACGTGATCATTGGTGGATTCGACATCCCACAGGGCCAAATTCCGAGCACTAAGGTGTCCATTATAAGGGAAAAGCGAACCCGAGATACATGCCGGAAGAGACTTCTCTTTCAACGATGAAGACACCGAAGGCATCGTGCAGCCACATAACGATGCCCTGGTAATTTTGGTACTCATAAATAAATCTCGAGTTAAGCGTGCGTTGATTGATCCAGGTAGCTAGACCAATATCATTAGATTGAGGGTCGTGGAACAGCTGGGTTTACAAGACCAAATAATGCCCGCAGTCCTAGTTTTAAACGGATTCAACATGGCATGTGAAACTACTAAAGGGGAGATAACCATGTCGGTGAACACCGCTGGAACCATTTAGGAAATGAAGTTCTACGTCATCGAGGGGGATATGAGGTATAACGCTCTGTCCGGAAGGCCATGGATTCACAACATGAGGGCAATACCCTCGACTCAGCACCAAGCATTGAAATTCCCACACCAGGAGGGATCAAAATAGTTTAAGAAGAGTAGTCGGCCGTAAAAGAAATGTTCGTGGTCGATGAGGTGATCCCAGTGTCCGCCCTCTCGACATTAAAGAACTCGAAGTCGATCAGGAAGGAAGAAAGTAACATCGGCCCTGACCGAATCGGAAAAGAAAAAGGCAGGGGAGGATGATTAAGGAGTTCCCAGGTCGTTCATCCCCCCCTGACGATTTCGATGCCACCAAGTCAATGATTGAGGAGCTGGAGAAAGTCATATTGATCGAACACTTTCCCAATTAGAATGTATAACTGGGCACAGGGTTAATTCCCGAGCTTAGGAAAAAACTCATTGAATTCCTTATAGCTAACATAGATTGTTTCATTTGGTCACATCTTGATATGACAGGGAACCCACCAGAAATAACTATTCACAAGCTGTTCTTGGATCTGAAGTTCCACCCGGTTAAACAGAAGAAGAGGCCTCAGTCCGAAGTCAAGCATGCGTTCATCAAAGACGAGGTATCCGAACTCCTTAAATAGGTTCCATTCGGGAATTTAAGTACCCGGATTGGTTAGCTAACGTACTGGTAGTGCCTAAAAAGGGAAATTAATTAAGAATGTTTGTAGACTACAAAGACTTGAACAAGGCATGCCCTAAGGAATCTTTTCCTTTGGCGAACATCGATCACATGATCGATGCGATGTCCAACCATGAGATACTCAGCTTTTTCGACGCCTATTTCGGGTACAACCAGATCAGGATGGACCCGGGCGATCAAGAAAAAACTTCCTTCATCACTAAATATGACACCCATTGTTATAACGTAATGTCGTTCGGACTAAAAAAAACTGGTTCCACTTACCAACACCTTAGTAAACTGAATGTTCGAAGAGCAAATAGGAAAATCATTGGAGGTTTACATTGACAACATATTAGTTAAGTCCCTGCCAGCAGAGGACCATTTGGAACATTTGAAGCAAAACCTTCAACATATTGAATAAATACAATATGAAGCTGAACCCGGAGAAACGCGCATTCAGGGTCGGGTTCGGGAAGTTTCTTGGGCTCATGGTGTCCAACCGGGGGATCGAGATTAATCCCGGAAAAATCAAAGTTATAGAGGATATCGCCGTGGTGGACAATGTCAAGGTCGTTCAAAGGCTAACCGGGCGCATAGCCGCCCTAGGTCGGTTCATATCAAGGTCCTCCGATAAGATCCATCGATTCTTCTCATTATTGAAGAAGAAGAATAATTTCTCGTGGACCCCAGAGTGCCAGCAAGCTTTGGAAGAACTTAAACGGTACCTTTCGAGTCCACCTTTGCTTCATACTTCAAAAGCAGACGAGCAGTTGTACCTATACTTGGCGGTATCCGAGATAGCGATAAGTGGAGTCTTAGTCGGGGAAAAGGAAGGTACGCAATTTCCTATCTAGTGTGTTAGCAGGCGAGGCCGAAATAAGGTATCATCACATGAAGAAATTGGCGCTCGCTTTGCTAAGCACCTCCAGGAAGTTAAAGCCATATTTTTAATGCCATCCCATATGTGTCATAACTACTTACCCATTGAGGAATATAATGCACAAACCCGAGCTCTCGGGACGATTTTCCAAATAATCCGTGGAAATTAGAGGGTAAGATATCGAATATCGACCCCGAACCGCCATCAAATCTCAAATTTTGGCAGACTTCATGGATGACTTTACATCGGGCTTAATACTCGAAATTGAAAAAGAATTGTTGTTAACCTCGGGGACCTCCTCAGGAATCTGGACCCTCTTTACGGACGGTGCCTTGAACGCAAAGGGGTCCGGTCTCTGCATTGTGTTGAAGCTTCCTACGGGTACCGCAGTTAGACAATCTATTAGAACTATGAAATTTACTAACAATGAGGCCGAGTATGAGGCCATGATTGCAGGTCTCATATTGGCTAAAAGCCTGGGAGCCGGAGTGAGCGAAGCTATATGCGGTTCCTCTTTGTGGTAAATCAAGTCAGTGGGACATTTGAAGTGAAAGAGGAACGAATGCGAAGATACTTGGATAAACTACAGGTTTCCCTACATCGATCCAAGGAATAGACCCTACAACACGTGCCTAGGGATCAAAACAACGAAGCTAATGCTTTGGCTAACTTGGAATTGTCGGTTAATGATGATGAATTGAGCTCGAGAATGGTCTTACAACTCATGAAATTAGTAGTGGAAGAAGGCCATGCCAAGATAAACTCGACAAGTAACTTGGGACTGGAGAAACAAGTATATAGACTATTTGAAGATTGGGTAGTTGCCTTCGGATCCCAAAGAATCGAGAGCTCTACACATGGAGGCAGCCAGGCATGTACGAAGATACTTTGTTCAGAGAACGTTCGATGGCGCACTCGCCATATGCTTGGGGCTGGGAGACACCGAATATGTTTTGACGGAAGTTCACGAGAGCACCTGCAGAAACCATTTGTGGGCAGAAATATTGGTTCGTAAGATAATCAGAGTCGGCTATTACTGGATCGACATGGAGAAATATGCGAAGGACTTTGTGCGAAAATGTTACGGCTGTCAGAGATATGCACCAATGATCCACCAACACAGGGAGTTACTACATTCGGTCCTGTTGCCCTGGCCGTTCATGAAATGGGGAATGGACATCGTTGGTCTCCTACCATGGGCACCCGGTAAGGCTCAATTTATACTATTTATGACTATTTATCTAAATAGGTCGAAGCTCAAGCGTTTAAGAAAGTCCGAGAAAAGAAGTCATCGAATTCATTTGGAACCACATAATATGTAGGTTTGGTATACCGACTGAGATAGTGTGTGATAATGGGAAGCAGTTCATTGGAAACAAGGTAAGCAAATTTGCCGAGGACCATAAGATCAAAAAGATTTTGTCAACACCCTATCACCCTAGTGGGAACGGACAGGAGGAGTCGACGAACAAAAAAATCCTTCAAAACCTAAACAAAAGGTTGACCGACGCCAAAGGAAAATAGAAGTCTCGTGGGCATACCACACGACCTCAAAATCTAGTACTGGGGCCACTTCATTTTCATTGGCCTACGGTGCCGAAGCACTAATACCGGTCGAGGTGGGAGAACCGAGCCTTAGGTTATGATATGAAACCGAAGAATCAAATGGCGAGGCCATGATCACGAGCCTAGAACTACTAGATGAGAGGCACGAGTCCAATCTAGTCCGGTTGGCCCCCCAAAAGCAGCAGATAGAAAAATGTTACAACCGAAGTTCCAAGCTCCGATACTTCAACATCGGGGACTTGGTGTTAAGAAGAGTAACCCAAAACACCTGAAACCCGAATTAAGGGAAGCTATGAGCAAATTGGGAAGGTCCATACCGAGTCATCGTGATTACCGGTAAAGGTTCATATAAACTCAAAGCGGGAAACGACGCACATCTACGAAAACACTGGAACATGACTCACTTAAAACGATACTACTGCTAAGGTACAACCTCTTTCACTTTCCATATTTTTTATATTACGAATTGAGCTAACACTTGCAGGAAAAATCCAAAGGAGAATGTAGCTGTTATGTCTGAAAGCACGCGTTAAACTCTTTTTCCCTTGAACCGGTTTTGTCCCAAATGATTTTTCAGGCAAGGTTTTTAACGAGGCAACAATAAAACTTGCTAACCTAGAGTCGAATACTGGTTTTAAATCAGAGTCAATGTTCACATCAATAGTACCCGAGCTCACTCGAAAATTGACCTCGAATACTGGAGGCCATCACCCTCGGATCATGATTTTTAGCAAGGAAGGAAACTCTGTGCTCGAATAGTCTAGGCTTGGTGGTTAGGATTTATTGTAAGGGCCAAACGGTCGAATGAACCGTGCCCATGTAGGTCACCTCGGCCATATTTTTGAGCCTTTACATGCTTACAATCTTGTGTGTTACACACAAAAATGAAAGAAAGTTTTACTAACAAATATTTTTTTGCTTCTTAAAAGTATCAAGCCTAAGGACTATTCCTATATGGGAACTATCGATCCTAAGGGCCACCCTTATCCAAGCCCAAAGGGCTATCCCCACTCGGGGGACTGCCGTCCGAGATAAGCTCGGGCAGCTCGGGTTATCGAAACCTAGAGGCACAAGACCTATTAGGCAGTGCCCAAACTTAAAAGGTTACGGCCACCCTAAAAATAGTTTGGAGACGTCCGAAGCCCATAAAGAAAATATAAGGCCATAAAAAATATTCTAAACTTGTTCAAAGGTTACCCTCGGCAAAGATACAATCTAACAATATTTAAACAAGCATCTTGGGGAAATTTTCTTTTACTCCGAGCTCACACAAGTTTGAGCAAAAATTGCATCGAGGAAAAGTCTTGTTCGGATCTCCGAAAAATGACTTATTACTACGTTTGATTCTGTGCTAATGCATTAGAAATGCTTGCAATTGTAAAAAGATGCCGAAGATAATGGACTTGAAAATTGCCGAAATTTCCAAAAGAAAAAAGAAAAACTTTATAAATTTCGGAATATCTTTACAAAGTCCAATGAAAATGGCCTCAAAAAATAAATGTACAAGATACAAAAATAAAAATAAAAAATCCTAAGGCATCCCCGTCCGGTCTTCGCCAGAACCCGACTCGTCAGTAGAATCGTCGGGGCCTTCGGGTTCTTCTGAGACCTCAGAGCCTTATTCATCTTTGGGTTCAACTAGCTTCTTGACCTCGACCTCAAGCCTTTTCGCCTCCTCGATATCGACCGATTTGTCAAAGCCTCGGGTATGGATCTCTTCGAGGGTCTCCCTCCGGGATAGCCGTTTCACGTACTCAGAAGTAGTCTTCAGGCGAGCCTTGGCTGCCTCGACATCGGCCCTATACTAGAACACCATCTCTTCAACATCAGTGGAGGTTGTGCGAAGCTGAGAATTTATAACTTCACATTCGTCACCGAGGGAGTCCCGCTTTGCCAGATCCGAGCTCAATTGCTATCGGAGTTCATCAATCAACTGGGACCGTTTGTCGACTTTTTCTTTCTCCACCCGGAGTTGAACCTATACCGATGCTAGTTGTGCCCAGACAGTTTCCTTCTTCGAAGCCAGCCGATCCATTTTTCTCTTCCAACCAATGGCCATGGCTTGGACCTCATTCATTTTAGCTTAGAGTTGGTCGATCTTGTCAATCTTCTGTTGAACCTGCGAGTGTTGGTCGTTAGTCGCCATGGCTAAGTCTTCATTGTTAACTTAAAAAACATTTACCTTTTCGACCAGATCGGCATGTTCCCGCCTCATATTTGAAGCCTCCTTATGAGCCTCATCCAGCTCGTCCTGAAGGCCCTTGATGGCCCCTTCGTGTTGCTCGCTGAGAAGCTTGTACATATATTCTTTTCTCGGCAAGCTCTTTGACCTCAAGTTCGAGTGCGGGGAACTGGTTGATTAACTTTGGGCTCGAATTTAGCCGACTGACTTTTGAAGACAAATCTTTTCTTAGCACTTCCATGTCGCGCAGCCAGAAAAGTCTTCCAAGACGGAAAAGTCCACGCAATCGAAAAAGGAATGAAGGGGATCATCCATGCCATGAGCCCCTGTGTTAGATTTCTAATTCCTCGCTTGGGCCTCCTCGAACGTAGACTCGGTGTAGGAGGGTGTCCCCAAGATCTCAATTACGTCAGGGACTTCCTTTGGTTCAGAGCCGGCATCCTGGGAAGTTTCATCTCGGGGATCTGCTATGGAGGGGGGTCGACCTCACGAGTCTCCCCCTCGGATGCATCCCAATCCTCGAGATAGATCATCCCGTGATTTACGAAGACAAATTCATCCTCCGGCTCGTCCCTAAGCTGGAGGAGGGAGTCGGAGGCAAGCACATGGGCGCTGGAGCCCCTCCGGGGCTTGCAGAGCACCCGCTTCTGTTGTTTCTTCGCCTTGGAGCTCGGGGAGACCGAGGATTTTCTTTTCCTTTTCTTATTTCCCTCTGTGTCAACAACAGAGGGATCAACGGGTGGAGGCACATATTCTTCCCCTTTCGAAGGCCTAAGTTCGTGGGTCTTAGGCGAACCTACAATGATAACGAAGAGGGGTTAGTATAAAAGGGGGATTGCATTCGGAACCTGGGAAACAACTGCACAACCATAAACACGAATGAGAGGATCCAAATAAAAAAAAGAAATTTTGATGTTAAAAGAAGGAGTTGCACTTACGAAACACATTCCATTTCTCAGGGAATGGCATGTATTCTAAGGGGATCAAATCCTCGGTCTTCACTCGGACAAAGCGTCCCTACCAGTCCCGTCTCGGTCTTCTTGATACTGGAGAAGGGGGCCTTGCTGGCCTAGTGTGTAAGTTTGATCAGCCCCCTCAAAACATCCGGGGAATGTATAAAAGTTTGACCAGCCCCCTCGGAACATCTGGGGACTGTATAATCGAAACATGTTGTCGATCGTGAACTAACGAAATTCGATCTTGTTCACAAATTAACGGAGGAGAGTCACGATCCTCCACAATGATGGATGAATTTTCCCGAGGCATACTTCGTACCTCTTGCAAAAATCCAGGACGATCGGATCCATCGGGCCTAACGTGAAGGCATAAGTGTAAACACTTAAGTACCATTCCACGTGGGTAGTAACGGTGTCCTCGGGCTCGGGGGCTACTATGTCCTTTCCTTCCCAATCACAGTCCTTACGAACTAAGGGAAGAATGTCCTCGGTCACGGAACATATATATCTCGAGACTCCTTCGCCCCGGTCCTATTTGTGCGAAGGCTTATCGACCTTGAAATCGTCTGCAATTGAGAAAAACCCGGGGATAAAGCCGACAATGGAGGCTCGGGGGGCGGTTCGTTAGCAGCCGCAATAGGGGAAGCCGTTTTGGGGGCCACCACCTCGGGGGAGGCTGCTTCAGTACCAACAACCGGTTAAGAAGACGAAGAGGAAAATTGTTGAGGAACGGTTTTCGATATTTTTGCCATTGCCATCTAGGAGAAAGTTCGAATTTGAGAAATAAACACGAAGTAATGGAAAAATGAGTTTTGAAGATAAAGAACAAGGTATGAAGATTTGAATAAATTTTGGGTAGAAATCTAGAGATTGCTATGAATATTGAAGAACATGGATGAAGATATGAAGATTTGAAGAAGGTGTTCGTAATGGTTGGAAGGCTTGAGATAGCGGTATGATCGGAAAGTAGAAAAAGACAAAGGAAGGAGGATTTATAGGGAAACAGCCGACGCTTCGCATTCGAGGGCAATCTGTCAGTGAGCGCACATGTCCGAAGTTAGAACGACGCGATTGATAGGACATTTCGGCTCCCCTTCGTAACTTACGAAGGAAGGAACCTGAGTCATCTGTCATTTTTCCATCGTTTCGACTAGCCTACTCTTTGAGAAAACTATCTGTATACGGATAAAACCGAGCCCACTGTACGACTCGACCTCCGGGTGAGCCAAGCGGAGCAGGAAGGTGACCGTAATATATCGCAGTCAGAATGAAGAACCCCTTGTATCATGGCTCGGGCAAACACTTGCCCTAGGAGATATCGGGGTCATATTCTCGAGGTCCGAGTTAAGGATTGAGACTTTGGAGAGCATTACTGAGCAGCTTCACATGACTAAACAATGGGCCGCGATGTCTATGTCCAACCGGATACCACATCGTAAATCTTGGCCCATATGAGCAGTGAATCAGTGATTCGCATAAAGAAAGATTTTTATCCTTTTTTAGAATTGTACTTAGGGTGAAATTCCATGCTATATAAAGGGGAAACTAATTGTTCGTTAAATACATTGTAACACGCATATCTAGGCAATATACTCTTATTCTCTATGTTATTAAAAGTTCTTACTTTTGTTCATCAATTCTTCATTAGTGTGAGCCTGGGATCGAAGTCAGGCACTTTGTTAAGACGTTATTGAGTTCGAGATCACTCTCCTTATTGGTTTGGCAATTTATTACGTCCTTTATCTATTTAATCTAACTCCATTTATTATTTGTATTGAATTAATTCGCATATCCTTAAAATCACATATAAATTTAATTTTTATCCGTTTTAGAGGATAAACACTTGCCTAATCACCTCTACTCAATTTTTTCTTGGTCTCCCTTTACCTTTCCTTACAGACCGATCATTGTTCACCGCAAACCTTTTACACTTGCTCACTAGAGCATCTGTGTTCCTCCTCTTCACATGTCTGGACCATATCAGCTTCATTTGTCGTATCGGTATTATTAACCACCACACACACTACTCTACCTTTGCCCCATATATTTTCGTCCCTAAGAATCATTTCAATGATAAATAATAACTCTGTTACAAGACCATTTGTCTTTACATCATATAGGTGCAACGTTCAAATCTCACCAAAGTCTATACTCTTTTGAGTACTCTCCCCGCAGTACAACTCACTGGCTCACTAACCCAAATGATATTTTTAAAAAGAAAACACACATACTTGCGACAATATATATTTATAATTTAAAGTTTAACTTTCTTCTAACATTTCCAACAGGAGCACGGCTGTTAAGATAGCTGTGTAGATGTTCTAGAAAAAGTTTGCGTAATTTAGAACCTATGAAAAATATAAATCGCGGTATTATCTTAAAATAAGTTGTTGCAGAATCACGTTATGTATTATGCTATCCATAAATTCTCTAGTAATTGATATTTGGGAAAATGAAAATGACTTCCACAAAGAAAAGTGTTCCTACTGGCCACAACAACACATAAAACAAAATTCTAGTAATCATTAATGTTCTTTCTTAATAAGTCTTATCTCGTGACATTTGTGGCTGTCCTAATCAACATTTCATTTTTTAACCCTTCCACGTCCAGCTTCCATCAATATGCAATAAGACTTAGCTAAATTATTAATATCATTAAAAATACACGTCATCGAAGTCGAGAAGTTGGTATTTCAACAAGCAGTCAAGCAGGGAAGGTACTGCAGAAAATTAAAAATATCGTCGACATGAAATATTATTGTAACCATAAATTGTTACATCATAAACAAAAAGGAAAGCAACGGACTCTTGTTTGACCAATTATTCAACAATAACAATACATCAATATCTTGGTAAACTGTCGAGCCGAGCAAAACTATTGAATCAATTGATCGAGTTAGCATCCAACTGCTATTGACAGTCTTTTTATGTGAATTTAATCGTTTTAAAATAGTTTTGTACGTTGATTTGGTTTTAGAAAATAGAAAAAAAGAAAAGAAAAAAAGAACCATAAATTTCCTTAACATGATATTGGATTCCATGATGATTTCAGATTAATGAACTCAGAATAAGTATAATTTTATTATATGTATGCAGTTATTTTTCATATATATATATATATAGTTCGAACCAAAAGCAATGAATTCAACTTAACCAACAAAAATTCAATCTAGATCGGCATACATCCATGTTATTATAAGGTTTTGTTAAACAACTATGTACTTTTAATTTACTCTTCCAACTAATATGCCCTATCCTTGCCCTACTTCTTTCTTCTTTTTTTTCGTCTTGCCTTACTTCCTTTTAACATATTTATATGAGACGATTTATGTATTCATGTTAGTTAAGCTAATATCTTTGACTGAATTTGTTAGAAATAAACAGAAAAAATTGAACTATTGCCAATTAGTTAAACAAAGTAACGTTTTTATTTATATGCATAGAATAAAAAATTTAAGAGCATTTATATTCTTCCTTTTATTATTGAAAATAAAGGTTGAAAGAAAGGATCAGTTTAAACGACAGAGATACTGAACCAAATAAGAGCATCTTCACTAAGAAGGTCAAACATCCAATCAAAGCCAAGCAACTCAACTCTATTACTATAAATTAGTAATAAAACTTAATAATTATTTTTGTAACTGCAAATGAATTACTCTAATGTTCGATTATTTACCTACTAATACGACTTTAATTAGCTTACGTCTACTTGCTTTATTCTATTTATATCATAAACTCTCATTTAGTTAGTGTAACATCATCAAAGAGTTCATAATTTTAATCATTTCTTATATACTAGTTTTTAATTGCATTTGTTAAACTACTTTGCGTCAAAACCAATCAGTTGAGTTTGTTGTTGAATAAAAACGACACTGAATAAGCTTATATAGTAAATAAATTGAAGTCGGGGAATAAACATTTTTTCGTCAATGCTATTTCCAGATAAATACTTTCATTACTTGAGTGGAATCTGTTTATGTTTATGAAACAGAAGAATGAATTAGCTTCAATAATTAGACTGACAAGACGCAAATAGAAATAATTGTATTGATTATAATGGGGACAACAAACAAAACAAGGTTAAAACATCAGCTAATATACGATTATATAATTTTGCAAAGAGTCTAGGCAAATTCTACATTAACAAAACAGGGAGAGATATTGGATGTGTTTTGAAATTATACGACCCGAAACGGATAATATCACTTGTGACCTAAGTTTTCACAGTTAGTATATATTTGAGTCGATCACTTTGCATGTAACATGTTGGGCGATAGTGAACAACTGTCAGCGGCGTTGAGTTCCTTTTTAGGTGAATTTTATATAGAAATTAAAAACACACAAAAAAAAAATATTAGATATATAAGGAATCAAGCTTAGGTCAAATTCATTGGGACTACACTGTTATACTAATATATATATAATTTTATTTTTTTTCTCAAATTTTGAAAGTGGACAAAAGTCCAAGTGTTTTAAAGCTATATCAAGACATATGTCAGTATTACTCACGGCTTGTTTGAACAGTTACTTTAGTAGCAATAGGTAATAGAATAAATGGCATCAATTTAAATATTTTTATCCTTATTATTTTCCTCAGTTGATTATGTTTCTTTCCAAGTAATAAAACCTGAAGTTGAAGAAGAGAAAGGGAACCTTTGTGACGAGGTTTATAAAAGGAAAGAATACATATACGGTCAAATTTCTCTATAACAATCTCGTTTGTTTCGAATATTTTTGAATATTATAGCGAAGTGCATGAAATTTGATTCTGAAAAAACTTGACTTTTATAATGAAATATTATTATATATAAATACGGTTATAGAGGGGTCTGACTATATACCACCAGAAGAACCCTATTTCCCGGCTGTGAAAGGAAGATAAGCATAAAGTATATTTAGGCCAAAGCATATGTCATCGACAATGCTAGGAATATGATATAAATAGGACAAAAGAGTCGTTTTGAAGTCTAAATAGTTATAAATAACAATGTCTCTGGAATGTAAATTCTCAAAAAATTTGAAAAAAGGAATAAAGTTTTAGAATATTAGGTCCTTTGCTGAGGCTCGTATTGTTAATAATAGCGTAGGTAGCTGAAATTCTAAAAAGATTAGCAAGAGTTTTGATTTTATTGTATTATTCGTCATATTCCTTTTTTTTTTTTTCCTTTTATGTTAATTTTTTATTATTTTATTTTAGTGAAAATTTGAAGCTACTAGCTATTGGCTAAACGAAAGGTGAGATGAATTAATGCGAGAAATTCTGTACTAGAAAGTTTATAAAGTGAAAGCAATCATATCAAAAAATTGTATGGTGCTGAATTAATTTACAAATACAGAACTGTAGTATTCATATCTCAATAATTTGGTTTGACTTTGAGTCAACCCTCCACAGCTAGATATATTGCATATATGGTCCCCATTCCCCACCAAATCTACCACCACTAGCAACCCAATAAAATGGACAAATAATATATTACTTCCTTCGTTTCAACGTAGACGGGGTAGTTTGACTCGGCATAAAATTTGAAAAAAAGAAGAAGGCGTTTGAACTTATAGTCTTAAAAGCTTAAGTAAAAGTTTTGTGGGACCATAACATTTATGTGGTTATAAAAGTTTCTCATTAAAGGTAAAATAGGTAAAATAAAGAGTTTAAAATTAAATTTTTCTAAATTTAAAAATGTGTCATTTATTTTGGAATAGACTAAAAAAGAAAGTAACTCATCTAATTTAAAACAGGGAGTAGTGTATAAGAAAAGTAGTAGAAGAATGATAGTAGCAATAGAAAAGAAAAATTAATTTCTTAATATAAAACTTATTACGAAATACTCTCACAATTAATGCGACCAAGGTAAGTTTTTCTCTTAAAGATTTTACTTTAATATTGCTAAGATAGCCATTCAACCCCTTTTAAAATAATGTCGAAATAACTTAAATGAGTATCGACCATTAAAGCATTGGTGGTCTACTTTTCTGGGAAACTACTACTACGATTGGTTTTGCAATTTGATAAGAATGTGTCTCATATCTTTCTGAGATTTTTGGGATCAATGATTGTATATGTTGATATAAAGTAATTATTTTTTAAGAAATCTTTGTATATCTTATATCCAATAATAATGAAAATTAACTTGTACATAATCCGTGTAACTTAATTTGTTATAGATAGTTATTTGCCTTATTTTCTAAGTTAATACACTAATCTCATTTATTATATACTAATTTTAGAATACGTGTGTTACACGTGTAAGCTTGTCTATTAATAAAATATGCATATAACAAGAATAAACAATGTGTAATAACAATTGACGTCCTAATAGATACAATATGCATTTAAATGGAAAAATGAGTGTAATTACATTAACGTAATAGGTGCGTTCAAAATTGTTGGACATTTAACCTGCAAACATGAATAATTTAATTAGTTAAGCTAGTTATCACTTAAAAAAATTTGGAATTAACTACGACTTCGTCTGTCGCTAAATCGCTCATAGCTAGTAGAATTATCTAATAATTTGTCTCTTATTCGTCGCTAATGAGATTAGCGACGAATTATTCTATTTAGCTACAGATTTTGTCTGTCGCTAAAACCTGATTTTTATTAGTGGTATAACATTTGCAATGATGGATGTAGTATTGTATGAGATAGTATGATATAATATTATCGTATTCTCTTTATAAAGGATGTTCTTGGTGTATGTGTTACTTCAACTAAACTATCATGACCAAAAGTTTTATTGTTGGCTTCAATATTCCTCCTAAAAGTATAATATATAGTTGTCCACGTGAAAAAATATACACCCAACAAATATAGTTCAATTTTGAGGATTGTTTTACCCTATAACTTATTTATTGCTAGCGTATCTACAAATTATTGGTTTTACAAAGCTATGAGACGTATAAACAGTCATCAAATTATACTCATGCCTTCAAGTTGAACAATTACTCCCTCCGATCTATTTTACTTGATTTTTTGACTTTTTTTGTGGTCCACAATATTTAATTTTTTTAATATGTGAAGAAGGAATTATCTTTTTTTTTTTTCAAAGTTGCCTTTGGAGTAAGGAGCCTAAGAGTATTTGTTATATTTCCAACGAACAAATTAAGGTTAACATTGTCAATTTCATTGTTAACTAATGCTAAAATATGGATTCTTTGATATGTGTAAAAATAGTCAAAATATCAATTAAAGTGGACAGGAGGGAGTAAGTAATAGACAACTATTAGGAGTTGCCAACTACCATGTCCATCAATGCCTACATTTGTGTGTACTACTAAACAATTAAGAAAAAAAGACATGGTATGATAACACATAAAGAGAATTGACAATATTTTGGTCTTACTTTAGGTTTGGCAATAGAAGCCCAACAAAATTGGCGTTTAATAATCAAAATTATTTTTCTTAAAAATAACAAAAAAATTTAGAACCCTCTTCTCTCTTTTAACAATTGCCAATTCTTCCTAGGAATTAGGTATCACTTCCTTTCAAATTAGGGTAAAATAAATTTAATTTCGTTACCACGTCCACTAATATAAGAAATCTCAGGATATGAATGTTGGAGCTATTTTATATTTTAAATCAAATTCCTATTAAGTAAGAAAAGAAAAAGGAAATTGCATGATAGCTCAAGTTTTTTATTTTGAATACTGAGAAAATAATTTTATGCTCAAATGAATCACATTGTGAATCTTACATGAATTAGCTTGACAAAATCTTCATTTTTTAAGCAATGAATGTGTATATTTCCCTATCCATACAACTATTGTACATATTTATACACAAAAAATAAAGATATATATCAGAATGATATACAAAAAGTATATGGAAGTTTTTGTATTGCATAACTTCAAAAATTAAGAAGAAGGATGATGTGACCAATTGAATATATTCTTGTTCATCTAGAATTTGTATGCTTTAGAACTTCAAGAATAGGTAGGATATATTTAAATAATACTTAAAAGGGTCAAACAAACAATAATGAAATGAATTATAATTATGCTAGACAGTACAAATAAGAAAATTTTATATGAGAAAAAATCTTTTAAAAAATTTAATTTTGAAGTCCTAAATATTAGAAAAAATAATTAAATAACTATTTCGAAATCTTAAGAAAATTAAATTGATTATTTTGTCCTATGTAAATTTTTTTTCAAACGAATAAAAAAGACGAAAGATATTTCGTTAAGGGGCATCGTGCTTATAAAATAGTATAAATATTTTAACAAAAATCAAAGACTACTAAACTTAAAAAGGTCCTTAGTCGGGGAAAAGAAAAGTAGTACTGACAAAAATTTGGTACTTTAATAATTTTTCAAACGTTGTTTTCTTTATTAATAAAATTTGTTATGTTTATATAAATAAGGAAGGATTTATATAATACTTTAATATTAAGAATTTGTACATACTTCAAATAAGGAAAGAATTAGTGTACTAACTAAGTTTATTTAAAACTCCTAAATATTAGGGAGAAAACATAAAATGATAATTTTGTCTAATATAAAATATATTTTTAAGGAACAAAGAAGGCTAATAACATTTCGTTAAGAATTTTCGTGATTTTAATATAATATATAAATAGATAGATAGATATAGATATAGATATAAATAGATAGTTATTTCTTATAATCATCCGGTAAATAGGATCACGGCCCGATTAATTCATATTAGCGCATATGATTCCTTAAAAGGAGGAAATACCCCTTACAACAAGATTTTGAATCTCATACCTTTTATTACTATGGAAAGATCTCATTCATCCTACCATATCTTTGTTGCTGACTCAACTGTTTTTATACTTGCCAATATATAATGGTTAAACTTGTTTTCACGTGAGTTATAGATTACAGGTTCGCGTCGTGAAAGTAACTGCTAATACTTTAAGGTAATATATCTCCATTATACCTTTTGGTACGATATTTTTCTCGTACTTTGTGTGAAGATGAGATTGCTTGTACACTGAACTGGCCTTTTTTAATATATAAGAGTTAAAATTCTCATGAAAATGTTAGTAGGTCTTAATCTCAATCAAAGTAGAATATGTGTTTTTTTGGTGGTTTTAGAGGTTCTTATAACTCTCCTTTAGAAAAGGTTCTTTATCCATTTTTTGTCACCTTCTTGCTGCATAACTCAGCCTTCACCTTCAGACATTGTTTCTTTCATTAATCAATGCACTAACCACCACCCCCC
>ML330950.1:6829-35179 GCA_005239505.1 Nicotiana paniculata
TCGTCACGTTCCCCCCCCCCCTCTCCCCTAGCCCCCCCACAAATTTCACAGGTTCTCCGTAATTTCACTCAAAACCAAGTCCTTTTCTGTCTTTTCATCTCTGCCCTTTTCCTCCTATATAATTCACCTCCCCGTTTTCCGTTTTCTCTCCGCTTTCTCAAATCTCAGCTTCTTCCCTCTCTAACCATATCTCCATTTTTTTACACACGCCAAATTGCTAAAAGCAACTATTTCAGTATTTCGATTTTCGAGAAATAATGGGTTTTCCAGTGGGTTACACGGATTTATTCCTACCCAAATTGTTAGTCCACGTACTAACAATTCTGGGTTTTATCAGAAAGTTTATTTGCACGCTTTTCACAGTTCTGGGTCTAGGAGATTTCCTCGAACCCGAAATGTCATTCCCAACCCGACCCGAATCTCACTCGGAGCTCCACTCAGTGTCAGCAACGTTGATCCGGGAGCTGTTGCCGGTGGTTAAGTTCTCTGAACTGGTTGACCCGCCGGAGAGCTGTGCCGTTTGCTTGTACGAATTTGATGGGGATGATGAGATCCGACGGCTAACAAATTGCCGACATATATTCCACCGGAGCTGTTTGGACCGTTGGATGGACCATGATCAGAAGACTTGTCCACTTTGCCGTACGCCGTTTATTCCCGACGATATGCAAGATAGTTTTAATGAGAGATTATGGTTGGCTTCCGGCATTTCTGATTTTTACGGCGAGTATTCTCCGGTCGCCGCCGGTTTGTAGCGTTACTAATTTATTTTGGTGGTTGGTTGTATATACTACAAGAGAAAGAAAAGAAAAAAAGATGAGGGAGGAAAAGAGAGAAAAAAAAAATTACTCCTATTGTATAGTGTACAATTTTGAGACTATGGAATGAAAATCGATAGTTTTAATTTTTCATTTTTCGTGAATTTTTTAACTCTACTTACTTCTTTTGCATTTTAATTTAAGCTAAATTTAGGTGTCACGCTCATGTTGTGAAAATCAATTAAGGTCCAGTCAATTTTGTTACAAATAATTCGTACGCTTTGTTTGGTCAACTATTGAATATATTGGATAAAAAAGACTATCCATTCACATAAATTCATTTTTTTTGCAAAGACTATGAATGAGAAAAAGAAAATATCAAGACATGTTCAAAATCATTTAATTGAAGGGCAATTATAGCAATTTAATGTGTATTACTTTTTGCTAGTAATATGAATAAATTAGACAATTAGTTGTAAGAGTTCCATTGTTTGCTGGCTGTTGGAGTATTTATTTTTATGCAATTAATTGCAAATAGGAGACTAATTCTAAAATAATAAAATATCTCAAGCTTGGAACTGACAATATTTTTGGTCAATAATAACTTTGGATTAGCACAAATTGAAGCGTGGCCAATTAATTGATTAAGCTTTGAACAAGAGATGAGAGATGAGAGATGAGATTTGATATCACAACTTCAACTATTTTTTAATATTTAGGATAATTAATTACACTGAAAAATTATCATAGGACGTTGCTTTCAGGAGAGGAATATAATGCATTAGGGTGTTGTACTGTTGGTGCTCAGTGTTAAGTTAGTACCTTCCCGTTTAAACCGGATCTTGTCTTCCACTTCCGCGGTGTACGATACTACTCCAAGATTTGTGTAAAATTTGCGCCGGACATTCTGTTTGGTCGCTCCTATTTAATTTATACCTATTTTTTTAAATTTTTTTAATTTGTACCCACTTTTTAAATAACTTCAGCTCCCCTTTCCCTCGCTGAGCTGAAGTTCACCAGTTAAGCTGAAGTTCGCCAGTTATAAAGACAAAACTTCAGCTCTAGAGGTGAAGTTTCCCAGTTACAAAGACAAAACTTCAGCTCTAGAGGTGAAGTTTCTCAGTTACAAATTCTCCTGTTATAAAGACAACAACTTTAGCATACGGGGCTGAAGTTCCCCAGTTTACAAAGATAAAACTTCAGCTCTAGAGCTGAAGTTAACTGGGGGAACTTCAGCCCGTATGCTGAAGTTTTTGTCTTTCTAACTGGGGAACTTCAGCCCCGTATGCTGAAGTTCCCCATTTACAAAGACAAAAACTTCAGCTCTAGAGCTGAAATTCCTGAAGAACTTTAGCTCTACGAAAGCTACTTCAGGCCCGTCTACTAGAATGCTGAAGTTTTGCATGATTGCCTTTGCTACTTCAGCCCTGCATGCTGAAGTTATGCGCAAAAGCGGGTACAGACGCAATTTTTTTTACAAAGCGGGTATAAGTTAAAACGTGACACAAAAAGTGGGTACGGATGCAAAAGCCCCAAGATTTCTACTTAATTTGTAATTCATTTTCATTTATATAGTGTTTATTCCCAAAATCAGATAACAATTAAACTTTTAAGTGATTTTAAGAATATGTAGATTAATTTGATACAAAGCAATAAGTTAAGTCAAACTGAACAAACAAAGATAAAATGGATTCGAACCACACGAGAAGGATTCCAGCTTTAGTGAAATATTCACCTTCGATCTGGGGGTAGCACTAATGAACCAGAGAAAGAGCTAATAAAAGAGAAAATAATAATAATATATTGCTTTGGAATGTGTGTTACAATGTGTGTCATGAATGATTAGACCCCTTTTATATAGTATGAGAGTCCAATCCTAAGTACAACTCGGTAAAAGGTAAAAAATCTTCTGATTATTTGATTGTTGATTCTCCCTCGATATGTGCCGAGATCTCCGCCGTGACATCCAACCGATCGCAAATATCACGACCTTCTGTTGGTCGTGTTTGATTGCCCGACAATGTTCTTTGAAGTCGTTCAAGGCTAGGACCGATCCCGAACCATGACCCTGATATTATCGAGGGTGGGCGTCAAGTCCCCAGATTCTGATTCGATGAGACTTTTGCCTCGATTTTGGTCCCCTATCATTATGTCTCGAGCTTGGCTTATTTCGTCGGAGCCTGAGGTGTACCATGAGCCCGGTTTTACACGTATAAAATTAGTAATATGTTCATAAATTTCCCTTTAAATATTTCTAGGCAATTTCTGTTAAACTGCGTATGAAATTCAATTGTCATGTTATAATAACAAAAAGATCATTTCATACTTCACCATCTAGTGCGCATGTCTTTACTCTTAACTAAACGAAACAAATTACATTTTGGTTTAATTATTTGGTGCCTCTCGATTAGTTCACATTCATCTGCCTTAAAACTTATTGACCCAGAAAAAATATATAAGTTTCTTCATTTTCAAAGCTAATTGATGATAATAAATTATCTTTTAACCATTCCCTCTCTGGCTAATCAATGAACCACTCCATTTCAAATATAATTCCAATAAAAAAGAAGAAAATGCAATGAAATAATAATTAAATGGTTCTCATATAAGTTAGCGCTAGCAACTTTTTTGATTGAACTTGGATTTGGAGTTTGGTGTCAGACATAGAAGAATAGAACCTATGTCTTAGGTCTTAGAATTAGCTAGGGTTTTCAGATACCTAATATTCGTTGGCCCCTACAACCAAAAAACACCTATGTATCCCTACCCAAGTTTAGACTAGGACTCAAAAGCAACTTTTAACCTTTTTTGGTTTCTTGTTATATATTTCATATTTCTACTGAAACTTGATTAAATTTATATGAGGGGTAAAATGTTCCTTAATAAATATGATTCATACTCAGCATCGGTGAATCAAGAATAGCTAGGTACATTATTCAATCTTTCTGGATTGTCGTGGCCAACGATAATATTAGATCAATTTTATAAAATATATATATATATATATATATATATAAAATATCTAGTTTACGTGCATCATAAAACGACCCAAATCCGCCTTTGATATTCAGGGCTCGAATTTGAGATTCATAATTAAAGAATGAAGAAGTACTTATCACTTCAATATAATCTAAAAGGACCCTGAATAACGGTTATTTTACTTTTAGTCCGCGCCAAATATTATTTATATACGTAGCCAAAAAAGTATATGAAGTTTGCATATTTTTTATATATAACCTAATAAATATATATATATAAATTTTTATAAAAATATATATTTTTCGATTATTATTTTGAGAGACGGTTATGTTATTTTCTTAGTGCTCAATTGGGATAAGTAGATATCTAAAGCCGCAATAGTGAAAAGCAAGTGTCAATGTGTCAATAGTAGCACATTGTTTATAACCTGGCCTCATTGGTTGGTCTTAATAGTTTTGGCAAAACTGCCATTTGTAGTGTTGGCCTTGATCTTTGTGCCATTCTTTGTTTGTTTGTCCCTCAAATATTCAATTAACCGACACCTTTACGACTTTGTTACTGTCTCCTAATTATTGAGCTTTATTATTGGTGTTTATTAATATTCCTCATCTTCTTTTTGGGTACAAAGTGAAAGCTGTCAATATATATACATATACCACAAGTTCTTTGTCGAAAAAGAACATTTCAGAGATAAAGAGATTATAGTAACCAACTTATTTACATCTCATTCTCAGTCAATTTTAAGTCCATCCAATAGAATTGCACAAGAAATCAGTTGATAAAAGTGGTGGAATATAGTGCCCATGCATTGTGGTAATAGTTCTAAATCTTTGCTTATCAAAAATTGTTCTGGATTAATTTTATGAAGAGTCATTCAAATTTAATCAATTGATTACTAATCATAAAACTAATATACAAAATTAATCATGCATTGTATGATAGAAAACAAAATGAACGTAAAAAATGCTACAGTAAAACTGTTTACCCTAAAAACGGATAACAATTCAACACACGTGGTTTTAAGGATACATGATATAACTTGTCACAAACTAAGAAAATATATAAATTGATATTGAAATTGATTGTAAAAAGAAATAAATACAAACCAAACAAATCGTATAGCTTTCGTCCTTGAGTTAGGTCACCCAGTTGAGCCAAGTGAAGATTCTATTAATTTATAAATAGAGTAAGAATATTGAAAAGCTAAAAGAATGCAGTGTATTGTTTTGTATTGCGTAAATATAATGTGTCTTACAAATGATCAGACACCTTTTATATTATGGGGGAGTCCTACTTTTGTCACAACTCTAAATAAAGTAAGAAATCTCATGTGGCTAATTAATCGGCCTCATCTTGATACGTGCCGAGATTTCCGCTGTGATCCTTGCTCGATTACGGATAATTCGGCTTTCCGTATTGATTAGGGCTCGATTTCTATTTTGCTTGGTCTCGATCTTAGCCGATCTCGACCTTGACCGATCTTTGAGTTACGAGCTCAGCAATTTAATTTCGCACCATGACTCGATATAACACGTGATTGAACCTAAACCTATCATGTTCCAATCTCAATTAATCATACGAAGAGCAAACCCTTTTAACAATATAAAAAAAACATAAGATTACTAGTTTTTAGCACTTATATTACATAAAAAAAAGAGTTAATTATTCATCTTACTATTTCAAGGTGAGTTGAAATATGATTCCCCAGCCCAAAGGAGAGAAGTCATGGAATATCTTATATAGAATATCCATGCGGGCGTAGTTTGACTTTAATATTGATTGAAGCAGCTGTTGGAGAGAAAGCACCGTCAGACCTGCAAGCACCGAGTAGTATGCAGCAGTAGTTTTCAATTATATAAGGGATCGTTTGGTTTAAACACAAGTTATGTTGAAATTAGTTATAATATGATTAATTATATTAAAACTATTTATTTTGGTTTTATTTCTTATTGACTGTTGGGTGTGTTATATTAATCTTGTGATTATCACTATTATATATTTTTTAAAAATGCCCAAACTTTTGTATTTTATAAAAGAGCCCACCATTTACTATTTTGTAACAATGTTGCTTCGTCTTTTCGGTCATTTGATAGTGTATCATTTAGTTCATTATAAAAATGATAATTTTGTACCAAATTTATTTATGTTCAGGACTATAATTTGCGATAATATAATAAATTTTAAAATGGTACTTTTAGGTATTTGTGATAATTTTTAGAACTTGTGGATATAAGTCATGTTTCATATTTTTCCAAAATAAATTTGGAAAATATGTTTTGAAAACTGATGTCCAAACACATTTCATCTTCAAACCAAACTTCACCCAAATCAAAATTTTCAAAATAAATTTGAAAATTTATGGACAAATGCTAGCTTAATCAACAGTTTTGTGTTTGAGCACTAAAATTAAAAAAATTTATAATTGGGAACACTTTACCTTTAATGGACGTTATGCGATACAAAATTTCGATTAATCAGGGGCTCCAAAATACGTACCAGATAATGAGTGAGAAATAAAACAGAAAAATAAAATCCGTTATCCCTAATTTTTCACCAATCTTCTTTGTACTTAATATGGAATTATGAACTGAATTATCACTTGGACTGCAAAAGGTACACATAGTATGTGATATACCAATAAATCTTTTTCTTTCTTTGGACAAAGAAATCACATTAAAAATTAGTTCATTCGTGCACGAAAAAGAGAATAAAAATATACATCTCCGTACATGTATGAATTATGAACTAGACGTGCTCGACGCGTAATGAAGCTTCTATGCTGGATTACTTTCCTTAGTGCCACGTGTCTAATGCTCGACAAATTGTATTATTCTGTACTTCCTTCTGTATATAATAAGTGATCAATTTATTTTTCGTACACACCATTAAGAGAATATAATCTCCTAAAGAAAAAAGATGTACTCCCTCTGTTCATTTTTAGTTGGCAGGTATACTAAAAATATTTTTTTATTTTTATTTGTCACTTTAAGCATATCAAGAGAAGACAATTTTTTTTTTATACCCATTATATTTATTACTAATTTCACATTATTTTCTCAAATCCAATAAAATATGCATCATGCACTTCATTTACTATTTCTTAAGGGGCGTGCAAAGTCAAAACGTGCCAAGTAAAAGTGAACGGAGGGAGTATTTACTAAATTAACCTTAATTAATTGTTACCTTGACACACTGAAATATGTAATAAGAGCAAATTTTGGAAACATATAATTAATTACTTCTTGATTATGTAAATGGACAATTATTTTAAATCAAAATAAAAAGGTAAAATAGTCACTTATTGTGGACCAAAGGAAGTAGTAATTAGTGACTACGTCTCAATTAGTAGGAACGCAAAACCTATTATGCAAAATGATCGAAAGAAAAAGAAATTATAAGGAAAATACTTCAATTTGATACGTCCCATTTGTTAGGTTTTAAGCTTGGTAGAACTTAGTTTTAAGCTTGGTGTAGCTTAAAAAAGGGTGAATCGGAAATGGAGGGAAAACGAAATATTTGAGTTTGCCTCCTTGCCGAAGGGACATTGTCCCATATTGGAGGAAGAAAAGACTTTTGATAGGTATATATTCAATTGCTCTTCTTCAATCGAACTGTTGTTCCACCGGCAGAGAAACTGGGGAAATTTTCTGGAGCCAACTTCAAAGGATGGCAGCAAATGGTGTTCTTCTGGCTTACCACACTTGGTATGCAAAAATTCACTAGTGAAGAACCTCTAGTGCTTGCTGCGGACATGACAACCAACGAGAAATTCATGATTGTTGAGGCGTGGAAGCAGACAAATTTTCTTTGCAAAGGCTATATCTTAAGCACTTTAGAGGATGACTTGTACAATGTTTACAGTGCAATGAATACTTCGAAAGAATTATGGGACGCACTTGAGAAGAAGTATAAGACGGAAGATTCATGCTTGAAGAAGTTCGTGGTTGCTAAGTTTCTATACTATAAAATGATAGACAACAAAACTGTGGGAACCCAAGTTTAGGAACTTCAACTTATTTTTCATGACCTTATTACTGAAAGTATGGTCGTGAATGAAGCATTTCAAGTGGATGCAATGATTGAAAAATTGCCTCCTTCGTGGAGAGATTTCAAGAACTATCTTAAGCACAATGAAGTTGGAAGATCTTGCGATATGTCTCAAGATTGAGGAGGACAACAAAACAGCCGAGAAGAAGTCTCGTGGAAATTCAACGATCATGGGAGCTAATATCGTTGAGAAGACTGCTCCAAAAAGTAAGAAGAGGAAGAGGTCTTCTGGGCAGACTAAGGAGCAGAACAAAAAGAAATTCAAGGGCAACCACTATAATTGTGGAAGAGTTGGTCACAAAGCCCCTGATTGTCGTCTCCCGAAAAAGGATAAGAAGAAGGGACAAGCCAACATAGTGGAGAATAATGATGACATTGATGATCTTTGTGCAATACTTTCGGAATGCAACCTAGTTGAAAATCTGAAGGAGTGGTGGATTGACATTGGAGCCACTCGACATGTTTGTGTTGTCAAAGAAGCATTTGCGACTTACTCTACTACTGGTCCAGAAGAAGAGATTTCCATGGGAAATAATGCAACAACCAAGATTGAAGGTTATGGGAAGATATTCATGAAGATGACTTCCGACAAGGTGTTAACGCTCAACAACGTTCTTCATGTTCCTACTATTAGGAAGAATTTAGTTTCTACTTCTTTACTTGTGAAGAATGGATTCAAATGTGTATTTGTTTCTGATAAAGTTGTTGTGAGCAAGAATGAAATGTATGTTGGAAAAGGCTACCTCACGGAGGGCCTTTTCAAACTCAATGTAATGGTTGTTGATAGTATGAATACAATTTCAGCTTCTTCTTATTTATTAGAGTCAAATGATTTATGGCATATTCGTTTAGGACATGTCAATTATAAAACCTTGCGGAAATTAATTAATTTAGAAGTATTGCCTAAATTCGAGTGTAATAAATCGAAATGTCAAATATGTGTTGAATCTAAGTTTGTAAAACATCCTTATAAGTCTGTTGAAAGGAATTCAAATCCTTTAGACTTAGTTCATACTGACATTTGCGATATGAAGTCGACACCATCTCTAGGTGAGAAAAAGTATTTTATTACTTTTATTGACGATTGCACTCGATATTGTTATGTTTATTTGCTTAATTGTAAGGATGAAGCAATTGAAGCATTTAAGCAATACAAGAATAAAGTGGAAAATCAATTGAATAAAAAGATCAAATGATTAGAAGTGGAGAATATGAATCTCCATTTGCAGAAATATGTTTGGAATATGAAATTATCCATCAAACTACTGCACCTTACACACCTCAATCTAACGGAATTACGGAAAGGAAAAATCGGACATTAAAGGAAATGATGAATTCTTTATTAATAAGTTCCGGATTACCGCAGAGTTTGTGGGAGGAAACTATCCTTACAGCTAACCCAATACTCAACAGAGTACCCCACAACAAAACACAATCTATTCCATATGAAAAATGGAAAGGAAGAAAACCCAACTTGAAATATTTCAAAGTGTGGGGGTGTCTAGCAAATGTATAAGTTCCTTTACCTAGAAGAGTTAAAATCGGACCAAAAATAGTAGATTGCGTTTTCATTGGATATGCTACAAACGGTAAAGCATGTCGGTTTTTGGTTCATAAATCCGATAATATCGAGATTCATGTTAATACGATAATGGCATCAGATAATGCTGAATTCTTTGAAAGCATCTATCCCTATAAAACTAAATGCGAGTCATTAAGTGAAAGATCTAAACGACCTCGGGAAGAACCAAAGGAAAATACTCCAAGTGTAGAAGATCCAAGGCGTAGCAAATATCAAAGAACATCTACTTCCTTTGGACTAGATTTTGTGACATTCTTGCTTGAAAATGAACNGAGAAATAAGCCTTTAGGTTCGAAAGGGATCTTTAAACGGAAAATGAAAGCCGATGGCACTATTGACAAATATAAGGCAAGACTTGTTGTCAAAGGTTATAGACAAAAGTAAGGCCTTGATTACTTTGACACTTACTCGCCAGTAACGAGGATAACATCTATTAGGGTGTTATTGACACTAGCGGTCGTGTATGGTCTTGAAATTTATCAAATGGATGGTGAAACAACTTTCTTAAATGAAGAATTGGAGGAAGATATTTACATGGAACAACCTGAGGATTTTGTGGTTCCTGGTAAAGAAAAGAAAATGTGCAAACTTTTTAAGTCGCTTTATGGACTTAAACAAGCACCCAAATAATGGCATGCCAAATTTGACCAAACAATATTTGGCAAGTGGGTTTAAAATCAACGAGTGCGACAAATTTGTTTACATTATAAACACTCCAGGTCATGGAGTCATTGTTTGTTTATATATTGATGACATGTTGATAATGAGCAAAAGTATGGCCGATAAAAATGCTACAAAGCGCATGTTGGCTAGAAAATTTGATATGAAAGACTTAGCAATTGCTGATGTGATCCTAGGAATCAGAATTCACAAGACTCCACAAGGTCTATCATTATCACAGTCTCACTACATTGAAAAGGTACTTGACAAGTTCAAGTTTTTGAATTTCAAAATTGCCAAGACTCCAATTGACGTGAGTTATGCACTTCAAAAGAATGAAGGTAAAAGTGACTCACAACTGGACTATGCAAGAGTATTGGAAAGTTTGATGTAAATAATGAATTGTATACGACCAGATATAGCATGTGCTATTAGCAAAATGAGTCAATTTACAAGTAATCCCAATCAAATACATTGGATGGAAATGAAACGAGTTTTGGGGTATCTGAAACATACCCAAAACTATGCTTTGCATTATAATAAACGTGACACCGGATCCGGGGTTTGGAGATTTTAAATTTTGTTTCAAAACTTCAGATTATTAGTATTATCAGTAATTTCGTTTTAAAATTGTATTTTTACTGAAAATTGAATTTAGCTTAGACAAAATGGGCGATTTGCCTGGTTTTATGACAGGCACCATCACGACTTCGAAATCGGGTAGTGACATTTATAGATCGTGTTTTTTTCAAAAAGACACGAAAACTCAAAGCATTTTTATGCAAACACTAAGAGTAAGACAGAAATTCAAATTAAAATATCACACAAGTTGAGCAAAAAACTTAAGATTGATATTATAAAATGGTTAAAACTAAGTGCGAACTTAGTTCAAACCTATTTGATTTATAAAAAACAACCCCAAAACTGACCTGGGGACTTTCCAAAAGCTTTACCCCCAAATGGGACCGGGGGTAAACTACCAATTGTTCCAACATTAAAAAAAACACTTCCAACTATCACTTTTCACTGGGGGGAGATTGGCTTCATTAGAAGGAAGAGCAGCTTGAGAAGATGAGGGTTGAGCAGCAACTTCACCAAGTATAATCTCATCACCTTCGGGAACATCAACCTTGGGTGATGAAAAACTTTGACTTTGCCGGGTTCTCTCGATTGTCTCTTTGGTCTTTACAATTTCAGCTTTTAAGTCAAAGTTCTTCTATCCTACCTCCGTGAATGTTTCAAGGAGGGTATTCAAATAAGCCAAACTTACATTAACGGCTGCTTTATCCTCAAGAGCCTCGTAATATTTCTCTCATTTATTGATTTCAACTCTTAACTTATCCTTTTCTATCAAAGTTGCGTCATAGAAAGCTTGCACCGGGGCAAGGGATATCTCCAAGAACTGAACCTTATTAGAGGACACACGAAGATCCTTCTGAGCTTGTGTGAGCATTTGAAAAGTTTCCCAGAGTAAGCTTCCTTCTGGTTCAATAAATCTTTTAAGCTTCTTATCTCCTCAGAAGCCTGGAAAATTGTTCAGCGAATGAAGATTCAATGAGATTTTTGTCCTTGCCTGCCTGGTTTGATGAAGCCTTCTCAATGGAAAACTCCGCTGCCATGACTCTTACCTGCTTCTCCAAGGTACATTTTTCTTCCTCTACAACTTTCATGTCAAGCTGAAGACTATCGAATTGCTCTTTCCAATTATCCGCCTCAGTATGGTAGTCGTTCATCAGATGATCCGTATGCACAATCCTTTTCATCATCTCTATGCCAATGAGATTGATCTGCACAATAAAAAGAAAAATGTCATACGAGTAAAGGTAAAATTATAAAAAGTAGAACACATGATGTGTACCTTCAAAGATGAATGTACAATATCATTCATCCATGTAAGAGAATTATGGCTTTCCAACTTCGACTTTTCGACCGGGCCAATCAAAGGCTTTAACCATACATCATCCTGGCCCAATTTTTTCAAGAGGTTACCTTCAGCAGGAACTTCTATGGTAATTTGTCTCATCGCCCCACTACTAGAAGAACTGATTCCAACGTGAGAAGGTACGTTAGTAGGGGAAGTCGAAGGAGACACGAGAGTCACAGTTGGGGCAACAAAGATAGAGATAGGCACGGGTAATTGAGGTTCTATTGGAGCGGACACGAGAAAAATGGCAAGAGGCGCTTCCTCAGAAATTAAGCCAATATTTTCTTCATTAAACCCTCGAGAGAAAAGTTGTTAAAGTGAATCATGGGTGGCAGCAGGAGTTTCTTCATCAGAATTCACTTAGGTGGCATCATCAGGCTCAGGTACGGGAGTTGAACTAGGAAGGAGTAGATTCATCATCAGAAATAACTCGTCTCCTTGCTCGTGGCTTTCGCACCAACGAGCCTTCCTATTGCTCTTCTTCGTCTTCATCTTCAGAATTCTGAGTCCTATCTGCCTTATTTTCTTATAAAGAACCCAAAATTATCTCCTGAGCCTTCGATAAAGAGAGCCTTGAAGCAATAATTGCAGCAGCAGTAACACCACGAACAGGAAACCCTGATAAGACAAAGGGTCAATAAGTTTCGAGGAAAATATGAGGGTAAAAAGAAAGTAAAAAAAAAGAAGCTTGCCATGAGTTTTTAATTTTCATCCAAACCTAACTGAAAGGTACTTCCAATACCTTTCCTCCATCGGAGCAACTATTAACAATTTTTCTACTCAACCACGAAAACTGGGAACCTCCTCAACAGTTCCCATGGTTGCTGAAAGAAAGAAAAAAAAACAGTTATGAGAACGTGTACTCATCATGAAAAGAAAAGAAGTGAAAAGGTAACTTACTAGCAAAGTTCCACTTCTCAGGGAATGGAATATTCTCTTCACCTACTAATCCACTAGTAAGGGCAGCAACAAACCTAGCATACCATCCACGATCTTTATCGTCCTCAGGGCTGACCAAAACTCTCTTACTCCTTGCCACAAGAGTGAAAACTCCCTGACGGAATAATTTGGGAAAATAGAGATGGATCAGATGGTAGAAGGTTAAAGGAAGAGAATCCAAATTTTCTAGGTACCTAAGGCACGCCACTGCCCTCCAAATAATTGGACAATTTGTCCCAAACATACATTGAAGAAGCGACAAAACTCGATAATGACTGGATCGATGGGAGGCCTAAAACCTAATGTGAAGGGATATGTGTATACGAAAGAAAAGCCAGATTTATAAGAAGTAATCCTTTGATTCTCATTGGGGATCAAAATTGGGAAATCAAATTTCCAACAACATTCTCTACGCACAATGGAAATTAAACCCTTAGTGATTTGAGAAGGGTAAATATCAGCGCGGTCATGAGATGTCATAGAAGTGACCTAGTTTTTTATTGCCTCACTATCAGTGGAAAAAGAGAGTTCAGCAGGTATGATTTGGTCTGCTATAGGTTCACGAAGTGGTTCATTGGATTCTCTACTCATAGCAGAAGATCTATGTGATGATAAAGCCTTAGTCCTAGAAGATGATGAAGGTATGTCATTAGCGCTAGAAATTGATTGAGGAGTAATATTAAGTTGAGAAGGGTATCCTCGAGTAGATACATATCCTAAACTTCTTAATCTGTCACCTCTCCTACTCTGAGTTGGAGCAGAAGAAGGGGAGAGTTCGTCTACAATTATAACTTTTTTAAGGTCTGGATTTGAGGAAGACATAACTAAGGAGAAAGAAATATGTGTAAGTTATGAAAGAAGGTGGAAGTTCTTCGTAGAAGCAAAGGCAAACGAAGTATTTATATGCAGAGGCAACCGCCAAAAAAGGCAAATAATGATGGGGGTAGAATGTACGCAGACCTTAACCCTATCCCAAAGGGTACAAAGACTGTTTATGATAGACCCTCGTCTCAAGTAGACAGAAAAAGACAATATATCAGTACCAACAAAAGAAAGCATAGAAATACTAACAAAATCAAAAGTATCAAAAAATAGATGAAAAACCATAGTTACACGTAAGAAAGACTCGGTATTGTATTAGTAAAAATAAATATTACACGTGGAATTAATCAAGTGGTTGGCATGGCAAGCCACGTGGATCAATGGAAGAATGACACCTGGAGGAAAACTTAGAAAGATATACGAAGTAAGTAGATACGAGATAAACACCCACGAGATTACTACAAACGGGCGCTCGAGTCTGTTCAAAGAGTTGAAGAGACACAGTCAAAGTGAGCTATGACAGAAAAGAGGACAGATTCATAGATCTTCAATCAATGAGTTCAAATGTTACAGAATCTTCACGAAATAGTTACGATTACCTATTATAACGTTTCATTAATGATATAAATGCTCATTAATGCTCAATCATAAAGAGGAGTAGACGTTGTACTTGAAACTCCCTATAAAAGGGAAAGAAATATTATTTGCATGGATACATATTGATCATTATTGGAATATACTTTACATTCTTGTGCTTTCTACTATTTTCCTTACTATTCAGTTCTTATTTCCATTATTATTAGTATTAAATTTCTTGATTATCAGAAGTCCGAGTACTTTTTAAAATAAGTTTTGACTAAGAATCTGATTCTTTGGTTAAACAGGTACTATGAAAAAGAGACGTGGCTTTTATCAACCAATATTTGGAAATTTCGACGTTGTTAGAATAGAAAACACTGGTTTTTGGACAATGGAAGTACTCCGAAATCATGATATGTGACAACAACGGAAAAAGAAAAGAAAAAGAAGAGAAACAATAGATAGATAAGAAATTATAGACCTAATTCTGCAAGGAAAAAAAATTAATTTTCTAATACGAATGTACCAATGTAATCATTTCAAACATCAATTTAGGTAAAATTATTGGAACTTATCTGTCCGCTTACATCATTCCTGAAAAATATAACATTCATAGGACAACGATCAAAGCATTTAACGTTATTATGGGCATCAGCTATTAATTCTTTAAAATAAAATTTATGTTGTATAATACATGAGTGTGTATATATATATATAACAAAAAAGTGAATTTTTACCCGAAGTGCTGGAATATATCCTCTCAAGATAGAAAGATTTAACTCCCGGAAAGAAAAAGGATCGGACCGGACCGGATCGGGTCGCGGATCATGGGTTATTCCGGATTAAATTTTCGTTAATTATTTAATTAATTAATTAAATAATTTGAAAGGAGTTTTGTCCAAAAAGATTAATCAATCAATCTTTGACCAAATCCGAAGCCGAAGCCGAAGCCGAAGCCGAGCGAGCGACGACGACGGCGCAAGACTTGCCTTCTTCTCAACTCTTTAAGAGCTAGAAGAAGAGCAATTGAATTTATACCCATCAAAAGTCTTTTATTCCTCCAATATGGGACAATGTCCCTTTAGCAAGGAAGGAAACTCAAATATTTCATTTTCCCTCCATTTCTCACCCTCTTTAAGCTACACCAAGCTTAAAACCCAACAATCCCCCACATGAATGGGGAATGGCTATAAAATAAAGGAACGCACGGACGCGTGTGTGTTTTACATACACGAATTAATTGCATCTGGATAAGTAGGTTTCCCTTTGCACTTTCAGTAGTGAACTTATATCGGATATACTCGGTCAATCGGTAGATTTGATATCTTTGAACCGTCGAGCTTTTTTGTATACCTAAACAACATAAGTCACACAATCAATCCTTAACCATCTATGGTTCTCACGGTTGTGTTCGTTTCAGCCATGAACACCGCCAGGTTTTATGATCCCTTAGAGAATGGTCCTTTCCTTTCATTCCCTTTTAAGCGGCTTACACTTCACACTCACATAGGTGATTCCTAAACGTGTAATCCTAAAGACACACTATCTGGTCATATCCTGCCAGACTTAGTAAATCATTAAAAAGCTTTAAGCTTTATTGACTCATCAAAAAGCCTTAATGCTTTACCTCGATTTTGAACGTTGTCTTTATCACGAGAATGGGTTGAGTTATTTGACAATGTTGAACCGTCATTCATAACTTTGTTTGATATCTTTGAACCTAGCTCTTGGGATCTCCAGTCTTCTAGGTAAAGTTACCGCCATGATGACTTGTCCTAGACCTTAACCCCATTCCTTTTGATGATCTTTCAACTGCCTCTCTAGATAGGCCTTTTGTAAGTGGATCCGACACGTTACCTTTTAACTTTGCGTAATCAATTGTGATAACACCACTAGAGAATAATTGTCTAATGGTATTGTGTCTCCGTCGTATATGACGATATTTTCCGTTATACATAACGCTCCCTGCCCTACCTATTGCCGCTTGACAATCACAATGTATACAAATAGGTGCCAAAGGTTTGGGCCAAAATGGAATATCTTCCAAGAAATTCCGGAGCCATTCGGCTTCTTCACCGATCTTATCTAAAGCTATGAATTCAGATTCCATTGTAGAACGGGCGATACACGTTTGTTTGGATGATTTCCAAGACACTGCTCCACCCCCAATTGTGAAAACATATCCACTCTTGGATTTAACTTCAGATGAATCGGTAATACAATTTGCATCACTATATCCCTCGATAATGGAGGGATACACAGTCATGAGCTACTATAACATAAAGTAAGGAAAATGATAAATGGACAACATAGTCTCAAAATAAAGAACAGCAGGTAGAATAAGAAAGAGAAGACGAGGTCGCGATCGCCAGCTGCTACCTCGATAACTCCAATAAAACTCTGACAGCTGCTCAGTATCCACTACCGGGTCCTGGTGTACCTGGATCTGCACACAAGGTGCATGGGGTAACGTGAGTACACAAACTCAGAAGTAACGAACCCAAACTATGGGCTGAGAGGTAGTGACGGACTAAACCTCAGAATTTACAATAGACAATATACAGAAATTAGACATGCTAACAGTTTATCAGAATGAGTAAATATGCCAAGTATGCCAGTATACTCTACATGCCATCATAAAGAAAAATTGTATTAAACCAGCGTGGATAGGCACATAATGTTCACAACCCTCAGTACCGTATATGGCTCTCAAGCGCAGGGAAGGTCCATCCCGGAAGGTACAGAATCATCGGTGACCGTAGTCACTCCTTACTGAGGAAAAAGGCCAATCCAGCCCCACGGAGAAAGTCCATCTCCGGAATACAACACTCGGACAAGATCCATGTCCAGGGACAATCCATCCCTCACATAACATCCTCTTTGGACACGATTCATGCCCAGGGAAAATCTATCCCTCAACATCAATGCGCTCACTAGGGGTGTAAAGACTCCCCGAGGGGCCCTAGTGGCCCAAGCGCTAGATCAAGCCAACGAAGGGATGATTTAGTATCGCTGCGGTGGGCAATGCGATCTCATAACTGTCTCAATAACAGACTCTCAGCCTCACTCAGTCATTAGTCTCCAGTCTCACTCACATGGATGACAGATGCCTCCATCAGCCCGAAACAATGATAAGTATCCATATAATTAACAATACTGAGATTCAGGTATGAAGTTATATGCTATATAACAGGACTGAGTATATGAAATCAAATAATCACAAAGATATAGTAATATACGACCACTCGGATCTCAACATTTTTGGCGTGAAGCCTAGAATTTATACTTAACATGATTTCTAACAGGTTCACAGTTACTACATTAATAGAAGCACAAATATCATCAGGGAATAATCACTAAGCAGTGCCATGTGATGAACCAGGCCATAAGTCTCACAGTGCACGCCCGTACGCCCGTCACTTGGCATTGCGTCACCAATTCTATTCACATAACAAGTAGTTCGGGGTTTCGAACCCTCAGAACCAAGTTTGGAAACGTTACTTACCTCAAAACCGGCTAAAATCCTAGCTCTCAATGCCTTTGCCTCTATACTGGGCCTCCGAGTGCTCCAAATCTACCAAAAATCAAATTCGTATCATTATAATATGCCAAGGAATGAAACCCATTCGAAAATTACCAAATTTACCCAAAAATCCCGAAATTGGTCAAACCCGACCCCCGGGCCCACATCTCGGAACTCGATAAAATTTACACCACAAGAATCCTCATCCTCCCGCGATTCTATACATACCAAGAACACTAAAATCGGAGTCCAAATGACCCCTCAAATTCACATTTTAAGATAGCTAACTCACAAGCCCTAATTACCCATTTTTAGCACTGATTTTCCCCAATTTTCACCACTAATAAGACCTTTAATCACATATAATTGAGTTTTAAGTCCAAAATCCTTACCTCAATGAAGAACTATCGATTTCCCTATTCAAAAACCCTTCAAAGCTTCAACCCGAATAAGAATGATGAAAGAATGACCAAAATTCGTTAAGGGACCTTTTTATATGTTCTGCATAGCGATGACCGCACATGCGGTCCTTTTTCTTGCACCTGCGGACCCGCACCTACGGTCCTAGGATTCACTTAAAGGGCCATTTCCGCACTTGCGACAGGTCCTCCGCACCTGCGACTCCGCAGGTGCGGTCCAAGTCTCGCACCTACGATCTTCTTCAGCATGACCGAGTTCCGCACCTGTGCCCCTTGTCCGCACTTGTGGCCATCACACCTGCAGCTTCCCTTCCGTAGTTGCAACCTCACCAGAAGGACATCAATTTCTGCTGCATTTCTCCAACTTCAAACTCCCCGAAGGCTATCCAAAATCAACCCGAGCCCATCGGGATACCAACAAGTCCCATAACTTCATTCAAACTTAGTCGAGCCTTCGAAACACCAAAAACAACGAAAAATCACTAAAATCACCTCAAATTCAAGCCTATAAACTTTGAAACTTCTAAATTTCACCAAGGATGCAGAAACCATCCAAAACACATCTGATTGACCTGAAAATTTGCACACATATCCAAAATGACATTACGAACCTGCTCCAACTTCCGGAATTCCATTCCGACCCCGATAGCCTATTTTCCCCTGCTGACCAAAAATCGCCAAAAACTAACTTTTGCCAATTCAAGCCTAATTCTACACCGGAATTCAAAACTTCATTCCGAACACACTCCTAAGTTGCAAATCACCTAACGAAGCTATCCGAGCTATAAAATCCACATTCCGAGGTCGTTTACTCAATAGTCAACTTTTGGTTGACTTTTCTAACTATAAGGCCAACTTAAGAGACTAAGTGTCTCATTTCTCACCATGACCACTCTGAACCCGAGTCAACCAACACAATGCCACACAAAAGAGATGAACCATGCAAGCAATGAAGCCGAAATGGGGGAAACAGGCTAAACTCTCAGAACGACTGACCGGGTCGTTACATTCTCCCCCTCTTAAACAAACGTTCATCCTCGAGCGTGCCAAGAGTTGTTCCAAAATCCATCAAACCGCCGAATAACCTTACCATGCACATAACCAGGGGGGACCCCACGTCACCATACCCCACATCGATCTAATATCACAACACATTCGAATGCCACTCTATCCAACCTAATCCCTACACCTTAGAACCCAAATTCCACGTCAGAACTCATCTACAAGATTAGAATCACACCTCCACACATCGTATATGCCTGAACATGCTATACCCAACCAGAGTCATAACTCAAGACAACGTCACATGGTATCACCTATCTCGAACACTCCTAATGATAATCTCAAATCACAATAGACGCCCAAGCCACCTAAAGGCCGGTAATAAACTCGACATCGAACAGAGACCCGTTATAACACCTCAAATGTACCCTATGTGAAAAATGACACCAAACAAGAGAACCGTCTCTTATTATTAACGGGTAACACCATAATGAAATGCTAAAAATTCCTCACACACCGCCGAACCAAATCACACGAATCTGAAAGAACACAACTCATATGTCCAAACTCTATGATACTCAGCTACTTTACCTTAATCAACTCCTCTAGAGGACCACAAAAAAACCGCACCATGTGTGCCTAAAACCAACGAATCGTCTCTCCCCGAAGCAGGGACGGGTAACCCCTAGATCATCCCGGAGCAAAGATCAACCCAATAGCCATTAACCGACACCCTCACAATATCTCTACGGAGTCAAACAATCCGGTTCGTGTAAAACACCTACATCAAGTCATACCTAAATGTATCATCATCTATCTGATCAAACTATGTCAAAACCGACCACACTCAGAAATGTCACATCCACCCGGGTCTTCAGACCCTCAATAAGTACCACACACGACCGACACACGCGGTCTGTAACAACACCATCACCCACAAGGGAGAGCACATGAACAGATGTAACAAAAGTTTCACGGGGCGTATCCAGAGAATGGGCATAAATATGATGAACATGTGAATATGAAAAATCGAAATCAAATAAAAACTGAAGCTTCTCGTGACAGACTGAAACAATACCTGGGATCACGATATCAGAAGCCATCACATCCGGTCTGGCTGAAAGTGCATAAAATCGGGCCTGATCACCTCTGGGTCGACCTCCCCCTCTAGGGCGACCCCTAACTTCCTGACCCCCACCTCTAGTTGCTTGGGCGGGCTGTGCAGCTACTGGGTCTGAAGCCGCAGACTGACTCCTCTGCTGATAAGTTTCTCTCGCAAGACGGGGACAAAACCTCTTGATATGGCCCACATCTCCACACTCAAAGCAACCCCTCTCGGAGAATGGCACTGGGGATTGAAGGGAACCCCTAGCACCAGGATAACCACTAGAAGAACCAGGCATAGATGAACTATGAACCGATGGTGTCTAAGATGAACTGTGAGCTGGCAGGGCACTGAAAGATGGGTGCATCTGATGCGAACTGTGAGGATCATGACCAATTGATCCACCACGATAACCTGAGCGACCTGGCTGAGCCTGCCTGAATGGACGGCCCCTGCCAGGTTGAGGCTGCCCCCCTGAAGGAACCCCACCAAAACTCCCATATCCTCGAGACCTCTTGGCCTCCCTCTCGATTCGCTCCTGGCGGTGAACCGACTCAATCTCTCTGTAAATGTCAACCACCTCCTCTAAAGAATCGCCATATACCCTCTCCCTGGTCAGAAAAATCCAAAGCTGATAAGTGAGGCCATCAATGAACCTCCCATTCCTCTACCTATCCGTGGGAACTAGACAAATAGCATGACGGGCCAACTCGGAGAACCTCATCTCATACTGCGTCACGGTCATGTCCTCTTGGCGCAACTGCTCAAACTCCCTGCACAGCTTCTCTCTGCAGAACTGCGGTATATACTTCTCTAGGAATTAAATGGATAACTGACGCCAGGTATGGGGCGCTGCATCAGCAGGTCTACGCCTCTCATAGGCCTCCCACCAAGCTCCTGCAGCTCCTGTAAACTGGAAGGTTGTAAATGGGACCCCACTAGCCTCCAGTATCCTTGTTGTGCGAAGGATCCTCTGACACTTGTACAAAAAGACCTAGGCGTCCTCGCCCTCAGTACCACTAAAAATCGGAGGCTGGAGTCTACTAAACCTCTCTAACCTGCACTGCTCGTCATCTGCCAAATATGGGACCACAAAATCCTGGACTGGGGCAACCGGCTGGACTGGAGCTGCTCCCGGTGTCTGAAGCCCCTGAGTAACCTGCTCAGGTGTCCGGGCAGCTGGAGTCTGAGTGCCTCCCCCGGCCTGAGAAGTAGCGAAAGTAGTAGACATGGCGACTGCCTGTGAAAGACTAGTACACACAGTCAGAATCTGAGCAAGGTCTCTTGAAGACCCGGAATCATAATAGGCACTGCCGGTGACTGAGCCTGTCCCACTGGAATCTCAACGACGGGAACCTGGTCCTGAATATTAGGAGGGTCCACAGGTGCTGTCCCAGCTGCTGTGCGGCCTGCACCTCTCCCTCGACCACGGCCTCAACCTCCCGCCGGTCCAGCTGGTGTTTGATCACCCCGATCCCGGAAGGTACACAATCTATCCCCACGGAGAAAGTCCATCTCCAGAATACAACACTCGAACAAGATCCATGTCCAGGGATGATCCATCCCTCACATAACATCCCCTTCGGACACGATCCATGCCTAGGGAAAATCCATCCCTCAACATCAATACGCTCACTAGGGGTGTAAAGACTCCGGAGGGGCCCTAGTGGCCCAAGCGCTATATCAAGCCAACGAAGGCATGATTTAGTATCGCTGCGGTGTGCAGTCCGATCTCATAACTGTCTCAATAACAAGATCTCGGCCTCACTCAGTCATTACTCTCCAGTCTCACTCACATGGATCACAGATGCCTCCATAAGCCCGAAACAATGATAAGTACTCATATAATTAACAATATTGAGAATGAGGTATGAAGTGATATGCTATATAACAGGGCTGAGTATATGAAATCAAATAATCACAAAATGAGATAGTAATATACGACTACTCGGGTCTCAGCATTTTTGGCTTGAAGCCTAGCATTTATACTTAACATGATTTCTAACAGGTTCACATTTTCTAAATTAATAGAAGCACATATATCATTAGGGAATAATCACTAAGCGGTGCCATGGGATGAACCAGGCCACAAGTCTCACAGTGCGCGCCTGCATGCCCATCACTTGGCATGTGCATCACCAATTCTAATCACATAACAAGTAGTTCGGGGTTTCGAACCTTCAAAACCAAGTTTGGAAATGTTACTTACTTCAAAACCGGGTAAAATCCTAGCCCGCAATGCCTTTGCCTCTAGATTGGGACTCCGAGTGTTCCAAATCTACCAAACATTCAGATTCGTATCATTATAATATGCCAAGGAATGAAACGCATTTAAAAATGACCAAATTTATCCAAAAATCCCGAAATTGGTCAAACCCGACCCCCGAGCCCACTTCTCGGAACTCAATAAAATTTACGCCACAAGAATCCTCATCATCCCACGAGTCTATACATACCAAGAACACTGAAATCGGAGTCCAAATGACCCCTCAAATTCCCATTTTAAGGTCTACAACTCACAAGCCCTAATTACCCATTTTTAGCACTGATTTTCCCCAATTTTCACCACTAATCAGACCTTTAATCACATATAAACGAATTTTAAGTCCAAAATCCTTACCTCAATGAAGAACTATCGATTTCCCTCTTCAAAAACCCTTCAAAAGCTTCAACCCGAATAAGAATGGTGAAAGAAACCAAAATTCGCTAAGGGACCTTTTTATATGTACTGCCCAGCGATGACCGCACCTACGGTCCTTTTTCTCACACCTGCGATCCCAGGCGTGCACCTGCGAGGATTTACTTAAAGGGCCATTTCCGCACCTGCGACAGATCCTCCGCACCTGCGACTCCGCATGTGCGATCCAAGCCTCGCACCTATGATCTTCTTCAGCCTGACCGAGTTTTGCACATGCGCCCCTTGTCCGCACCTGCGTCTTCCCTTCCACAGGTGCGGACACACTAGAAGGACAACAATTTTTGCTGCATTTCTCTAACTTCAAACTCCCCGAAGGCTATCCGAAATCAACTCGAGCCCCTCGGTACCCCAACCAAAAATACCAACAAGTCCCATAACCTCATTCAAACTTAGTAGAGCCTTCGAAACACCAAAAACAACGAAAAATAACTAAAATCACCTCAAATTCAAGCCTATGAACTTTGAAACTTCTAAATTTCACCAAGGATGCCGAAACCATTCAAAACACATCCGACTGACCTGAAAATTTACACACATATCCAAAATGACATTACGAACCTGATCCAACTTCCGAAATTCCATTCCGACCCCGATAGCCAATTTTTCCCTGCCGACCGAAAATCGCCAAAAACTATCTTTTGCCAATTCAAGCCTAATTCTACACCGGACTTCAAAACTTCATTCCGAACACACTCCTAAGTTCCAAATGACCTAACGAAGCTATCCGAGCTATAAAATCCACATTCCGAGGTCGTTTACCCAATAGTCAACTTCCGATTGACTTTTCTAACTATAAGGCCAACTTAAGAGACTAAGTATCTCATTTCTCACCATGACCACTCTGAACCCGATTCAACCAACCCAACGCCACACAAAAGATATGAACCACACAAGCAATGAATCCGAAATAGGGGAAACGGGCTAAACTCTTGGAACGACCGGCCGGGTCGTTACAATAAAAGAAGGCCCTTTTATGAACGACACTGAATGAAGAAGACGTCTCAACTTCATAATGGTGTAAATATACGAAAAAGAAATAGGAATACCCATGTTTTTTTGAGTAGTGTTCTGAAGAAACTTTTTGTATTATCTGAACTTTCATAATACTTTACATGTGTTCGAGTATCATCTTTGACTCTTTCGTAACTGTTTTCTTTATAACAATTTTGAATAAATACAAGGGTATAAATTATAACCCGTGACTAAATACTGCCTTTAACCTAAACATCCGTTTACATCCACGAGTATGTTCTTTTTAGGTTTTTGAATCAGTCTTGCGTTTTTGGCTCTTGACTTTCGATTTGTTGGGTAAAGTAGACCTCAAGCTATTCTGACTTTTTCTACTCTTCTTTGCCTTCCATATTATATAGTCCCCCAAGTGTTTGAGCTTTGAAGTATGAAATCTCGAGCACTTGACTAATCCTTCCTTGCTGTCCTTTTCTTGAAAAGGAAAAAATACGGGACTCGAAGTTATATAGTTTAGATGATGATTGCTTAACCCTTTGAAATTTCCATCAGAAAGGTTGTAACCCTATACCGGGAATTAAGTTACTTCTGCATGTCTTTCAGGTTTGATATCATCATTTGGTATGGGTTAGCTTTTTGCCTATCATCTAAAATTGTTAGTATAATTTTAACTGTACTAAATAAAAATGTATGTAAATGATACCTGACCGTGGGTACTTCTTTTGCTTAGAAATAGTACTTCTTTAAACGAACAACGTTCCAGCTCGAGGGTAAGACCTTGCCATCCATGGTTTCCAACTAATAAGCACCTTTCCCTGAAATACCTCGAACTTTATAGGGTCCTTCCCAATTTGGACTTAACTTTCCTGCTCTAGCAGCTTTTTTTGATTGGAAAACTTTTTTAAGAACGAAGTTCCCAATTTTGAAATATCTGAGGTGAGGTTTTCTGTTGTAATACCGCTCTATAATCTTCTTTTGTGCTGCCATGGGAATTTAAAGCGACCTCCCTTCTTTGCTCGAGTAAATATAAATTTGTTCTTAACTCGTTATTGTTTGATTCTTCTGTTGCTAATGTGAATCTCGTGCTTGGATCACCATTTTCGACTGGTATTAGAGCCTCTGAATCATAGACAACTGAGAATGGAGTCTCTCCCGTGGCTGTTTTTGCTGTAGTTCTATAAGCCCATAATACTCCAGGTAACTCTTCAGTCCAATTCCCTTTTGACTTCTCTAGTCTCTTCTTCAAATTATTGATGATGATATTATTTGTTGACTCAACTTGTCCATTATCCACGAGGTGATAAGGTGAAGAGGTGATACGTTTGATTTTCCAAATTTGGAAGAATTCTGTGATTTACGAGCCTATAAATTGCGGGCCATTATCACATACGATCTCTTTTGGAACTCCAAAGCGAAATATGATATTTTGCCAAATGATCTTTCTTATATTCAAGTACGATCCCGTACTGCAAAAAATTTACAATCTCGTTTCTCCAATCCCAGGTTAAATTGTTGAAGGTTACCTCATGTTTATCCTGGTCGGGTCGAGTGCTGAATGAAATAAATGTATTAGAATGGCATTTTCTTCGCTCATTACTTCAGCTACCGAAGCAAGGTTAGCTAACGTATCTGCTTCTGCATTTTCCTCTCTAGGTATTTGCACGATATTCCACGATTGGAACTGCCTGACAAGTTCTCGTACCATTTCCAGATATTTTTGCATTCGACCCTCTCTAATAGTGTAAGTCCCCTGCATCTTATTTACTACCAGTTGAGAGTCACTCTTAATCACGATTTTTTCTATAGAGAGTTCTCGTGCTAGTTCCAGACCTGCGATGACAACTTCATACTCTGCTTCATTGTTAGTAATATGGTAACATTTAATTGCTTGCCTTATCGTTTCACCTGAAGGTGGTATTAAGAAAATTCCCAACCGGCTCCTTTAACATTAGACGAATCCTCAGTAAATAAAGTCCATGTTCCTGGATTAGCTCCAGCAAAAATCTATAATTCCCTTTCTACTTCAGGAATTATATTTGTACTAAAATCTGCGACAAAATCTTCTAAAACCTAAGACTTTATTGTTGTCCTAGGTTGATAAACAATATCATATTCACTTAATTCTATTGCCTACTAGGTTAATCTGCCTGACAATTCTTGTTTATGCAAAATATTTCTTAAGGGATATGAAGTTACGACAGAAATTAGATGACACTGAAAATATGGTCTCAATTTTCTAGCTGCTATGATCAAGGCTAAAGCTAGTTTCTCTATATGTGGGTATCTAGTTTCAGCATCCAATAAGGATTTACTTACATAATAAATGGGAGATTGCTTACCTTTGTCTTCCCTTACTAAGACTGCACTTACAGCTACTTCTGCAACAACAAGATAAACGTATTGTCTTTCTCCATCCCTTGGTTTAGATAGTAAGTGAGGATTTAATAGATAAGCCTTCAAACTTTTGAGGGGCTTGTTGGAATTCTTCAATCCATTCAAACTGATTCTGCTTCTTTAATACTGAAAAGAACTTAAAACTCTTCTCTGAAGATCTCGAAATGAATCTTCCTAAAGCTGCAATCCTACCTGTAAATCTTTGAACCTCTTTTTTGTTTGTGAGTACATCAGGTATTTCTTCAATAGCTTTAATTTGAACATGATTTACTTTAATGCCTCTATTAGATACAAGAAAATCCAAAAACTTACCTGATTCTACGCCAAAGGCGCATTTTTCTGGATTTAGTTTCATGTTATACCTATAGAGGATCTCGAATGTTGTTGAAAGATGTTGGAAATGGTCTTTGGCTTGTGCTGACTTGACCAACATATCATTGATGTACACTTCCATTGTCTTCCCCAGATGTTCTTGGAACATCTTGGTCACCAGCCTTTGGTATGTGGCTCCAGCATTTTTCAAGCCAAATGGCATGACTTTGTAACAATAAGTCCCTCTGTTTGTAATAAAGGAAGTTTTTTTCTCGTCTAAGGGGTCCATTTTTATATGATTATAACCAGAATATGCATCTAGAAAACTTAATAGTTCATGACTAGCATCAATCATTTGATCTATATGCGGTAATGGGAATGAGTCCTTCGGGCATGCTTTATTTAAATCAATGTATTGTACACAAACTCTCCATTTACCATTATTTTTAGGTACTACCACTGTATTAGCAAAACAATTAGGATATTTTACCTAGCGTATTGAACCGATTTTTAAGAGTTTATGTACCTCTTCATCGATCACTTGATTTTTGAATGATCCATGTTTCCTCTTCCTTTGTTTGACAGGTACAAATGATGGGTCTTCATTTAATTTATGAGTCATCACTTCTGGAGGTATACCTATTATATCTGAATGGGACCACGCAAAATAATCTGTGTTAGATTTTAAATATTCAACTAACTTACCTCTTCTTACTGGGTTTAGCCTTGCTCCGATATGAATTCTTCGTTCTGGCCATTGCTCGAATAATGGAACAGCTTCGAGCTCCTCAGTCGTCGTTTTTGTGTTTTCATTTTCCTTTGGATCTTGAATAACATCTGGACTGGATTCCACGTCCATCTATTTTGATGCAGCCCCTGTTGAGATTTGATTTACCGTATCTTTATCATTTTCACCCGTATCTATTTGAGCTGGTCTCGTGTCTTTCAGTTCTGTTTCCGCATCTCTTTGACTTGAGTGTATCACTGAGTTGATATCCCTCAAAATTTGTTGATCTCCTCGAATCTGTTGAATACCCCATTTTGAAGGGAATTTGATAACCTGATGTAATGTGGACGGTAAAATGTCCATGTCATGAATTCATGGCCTTCCCATAATTACATTATAGGCCATATCCGTGTCAATGACTTGAAATTTTGTTTCTTTGATGACCCCTTCTGCGTAAGTGTTTAATTCAATCTCTCATTTTGTAATGACAGTAGAGTTATCAAATCCATATAGGGAACGTACTTTTGGTATTACACAATCTCCCATCAGCATCTCTTCAAAGACTCTTAATAGAATAATATTCACTGAGCTACCAGGATCAACCAAGACTTGTTTTACATTAGTGTCATGTATAAGTAAAGATATTACCAGTGCGTCATTGTGTGGAACCAGTAACCCATCAGCATCTGCATCACCAAATGTTATGCTATCATTTTCCAAAGTTTTACGAGTTCGCTTCCCGTGAGTTATTGTGAACTTTGTTGTCTTCCTTGCTGCAGTATAGGTGATGCGAGACTAAATTGCATAGTTTAACATGTGATATACCTTACATTTTATGAGCATTAATGATAAAATTACACTTGTTATGTGCTTAATGGAGTTTATTTCATGTGTAGGTGAATTGGAAATGGAAA
>ML330952.1:0-16331 GCA_005239505.1 Nicotiana paniculata
CTCGAAAATTGGGTACCACACAAAGTAACCTATCTTCTTGTGTGGTATTGAAGTCTAAAACAATCAAAGTCCAATATCATCATACAAACCTATTGGAACCATCAAATCCCTGTTCCGAGGTCGTTTACTTTGATCAAAGTCAAACTTAGCCTTTTAAAAACTAAACTAAGGAACCAAGTGTTCTGATTTCAACCTGAATCCTTCCAAACCCGAGCCAACCATCCCCGCAGGTCATAAAATAGTAAAAGTACATACGAGAGTCTTATTTAGGGGAACGAAAATTTAAAAAGTAAAACGACCGGTTGGATCGTTACACAAGTTCAAGCGTTTATTTTTCTAGTTAGAGATCAATATCTTGGGGTAAATGGATATATCCATTTCATATCAAAATAGATTCTTTATTTGTACATCCTTCGGTTTGATTCGTATTTCGATCAAATGCTTTATTTATTGAAAGGATTGATACGGAATACAAATGAAAAACACGAATATAGCAAAATACGGAATCAACAAAAAGAGCTAGACCTACACTTGATTGGTAAAACAAGAACCAATTAGGCTATGAAGCCTAATTACCTCTATGAATGCAATCAATTATAACCCTAAGCTATGAAAACCCTCAAGAGATTGGCAACTCTTGAAAATTCGGATAAAGTAATTAAGCAATTAAGCATTAAACATTCACTACTAATTGCTCACCAACTAAGACTAATTTAGCACTAATGAAAACATAAACAAAGCGATAATTAAAGGTATAAACATAAATGCATTAATTAAAACATAAGGAAAGAGTGTGAGACTTGCATGTCTTCAAGTTTTATCATTCATCAAGTCTATCTCTAAAGGCACTAATGCTTAGCTATTTATACTAGTGTTATTTTAGGTACAAGAAAAATTCTAAAATAGCCCCAAAGAGTGACTTATTATGCAAATTAACCACTTTGGGTAGAACCTACTCCAAGTTCATCCTCTTGCCTCAATTCTTGGTCTTCAATCCATTGGAACACATTGTAATGAGTATGAGTCTTGTCTAAAACTCCCTCGGATGCTTCAAGCTTCATAATCAACGTAACAATCCAAGATCTTGCAACTCCTTTGCTTGACTTCTTATGAATGGTCTAGATGAAGTAGGTGAATGTCGGAGTGTATCAAGGATTTATTATTTTTCCTCTTCGACCGTTTTCAAGCACCTTATATCTTTTTCGGGCATCTGAAGATTCAGTCATATTGGTGTGATTTCTCTTGCATTGTCCTTTCCAACGGGTTTCCAAAAAGAGGTATCAACGGAAGAAGATCCTTATCATTTTCCTTTCAATAAAAGCATAAGTGATGTGAATTATTTAGTGCCCAATATGTAATCGTATATGTGAGAATAAATAAAAAGGATTTCAATTAGCAAAAAATGAGAGACGGATTGGAACCCTCAATTTATAAGTAGTTCTTATTTACACCCTTGGTTATTTCATTACTATGGACAAGTTATACGTACGTACATATATGTGTGCACACGTATATTTATTTTGTATAATGAAAATAAAGATTGAGTTAACGAATGGTGGTATTAAAAAGAAAGAGCTAGAATCTAGTTAGTCATCACAGGGCCGGATCCAGGATTTAATATTTACGAGTTCCTACAATAATCTTGAGTAAAATATTAATGGTAACAAATTCACATTTAAACATTTACAGATATTTAGTGAATTTTTGGAACCTGCAGTTCTCAAACTGAATCCGGCCCTGGTTGTCGTCAAGAAGGAAATAAAAAGCAGGAGGACAGAAAAGATGTCATAGTGTGAACGAAAATTGGTCGATGGAATCTTGAACATTTTTCTTCACCTAACTTCACTTTCCTCTTTAATCTTCAACTTCTTAGCTATACATAGTAAGTTGCTAGATTATGTTTTAGTTTCCAACTAGTTTTTATATCAGATAATTCATCTTAATTAGGTTCAACGTAACCTACCTTTGGATTTCTGCCACGTTTTCTATACCTAATCACCTTTTGATTAATAGTACATCACATTAACGTCAATCGAGACGTAATATATTTTCTCTGTGTCAAATCGTATTTCTCTTTTACACGTCTCTTAAGAAATATTAATTAGTTGGTAACTTACATGTAATCAAAGTTTGCAAACACGTAATTAACCGCGAGCACAAGCAAATTAAGAATGGATAAACTTTGGTTAGTATTATGTGTCAAGCTATCATTGATTATCTTAACAAGAATAGCTAAAATAGTCAAATAATATCCCTTTAATTTAAATTATTTAAATTCATTTCCCTTTGCTTAAGTTAATGCTGAAATTGACCATTCAATTCACGTGGAATTTTTACCCCTAGCATTTGGTTGATTTAGCTGGAATATATTTCTCTATTATCAACCATCGATCCAATATTTAAATATATACTGCAATTAATTAATAAAGATTATTGAAAGAGATTCACCTCCTTTGTTGATTTATTGATTTTCATATTTTCTGTAACGAATGAGCTAGATAAGAGATTAGGAGGAATTAAGAGTTAGAAGATTGGGAAGACTGCTAATTTAGCAGAATATATAATTATATATATAGACGAAAAGAATGCTAAAAGCTCTTAGTTGGCGTTCCTAATTAGCTACAGGGGTTAAAATGAATTAAAATGTAAAGTTGATATAAATTGCAATAACTGAAACTTGACCCACTTCCTTCGATTCTTGTACTCAATAATATTAACGATCTGACCGGTTGTTTCGAGCTCTAGCGCGTCATTCAGCGGTTTGAGGCCTTGAGTAACTTCACTTTAGGTATTATGACATGTACGTGTGGTCGGAATTGAATTTCGAGAAGTTCAGAGTTGATTCAGATGGAAAATTCTCATTTCGGAAGCTTTAAGTTGGAAGAATTGACTAAGGTTTGAATTTTGAGTAAACAACCTCGGAATCGGGATTTGAAAGTTTCAATAGGTTCGTATAATGATTTTGGACTTTGGCGTATGTCCGGATCGAGTTTTGGATGAACCAGGAGCATTTCAGCGCTTATTGTGGAAAGTTGGCATTTTGAAATAATTTAATAAATTTGGGTTGAAGTGTATTTTCATGTTATCGATGTCTGTTTGAGATTTTGAGTCTGGGAATAACTCTGTATGGTGATTCTGGTCTGCCCGGATGTGGATTTGGAGATCCGTAGGTCATTTCGGGGTCATTTGGCGAAAATTGGAAACTTGAAGGAATTGTGAAAAGTTTGACTGAGAGTGGACTTTTTGACATCGGGGTCGGATTCCGATTCCGGAAGTTGGAAATAGGTCTGTGATGTCATTTGGGACTTGTGTGGAAAATTTGAAGTCGTTCCGGATTGATTTGGTATGTTTCGACACAAGATATAAAATTCGGAAATTTATAAGATTGATTCGAGGCCTGATTTATGATTTTGATATTGTTTGACATGATTTAAGGCTTCGACTAAGTTAGTATTGTGTTTTGGGATTGGAAAATTCATGGAACTAAATCTTCTATAAAACTAATCCACTTAACATAGCTAGAAAATTTAAGAAAATTAAGCAACAGAACAGGAAAACTATTATTTGAGAATTCATATATAACAGTAGGAAAACCAATGAACTAATAATCTAAGCTGATAATGAGACATTTAGGTAACCAACATTCATTCATTAATTCTAAAAAAAAAATGATAAATTACTCAACATACCTAAACTGAAGATACATTTATGAGAAAATGGGTGCTGGACCAGGCGGGAACTGGGCTGGTACATGGCGCAGAACTAGGCCGTTGCTACTTGGCCCAATTTATTTGAGACCTTGGCAAGCCCTCTCTTCTTTTTTCTTTTAAACTTCACTTTTAGCCACTTTTAACTCTAATTTTAGTTTAATCTAATTTGTATGGCCAAATTATTTATCTATTTTACCTAATGATTAACTAATGACCTAATTAATTAAATAATCTAAGAATATTTTTTTTTATCTTTAGTTATTTAAATGCATTTAACAATGTAATTAAATATTAAAATGCAATTTAAAATCTAAAAGGCTATGAAATTAAGATTTGAACATTTTTAATGATTTTTTTATGATTTAAGATATTCCTAGCATGCATAAACAATGCGAATAAATGCAAAACAAATAAAGAAAAACTTTTAAAATTCATAGAAATAATTAAAATTATTTTTAGGAGTAATTTCCCATGTAGAGCAAAAATTAGGTGCTCACAGACCCTAATTGGTATAAATACATGGAAAACATGGACTTTTGACACATATTCGACCTAAGGAGGCTAAGGAGGAGTGGGAAGAACACGAGTACAAGGATTTCATCATTCCTTCCTTAGTCAATACAAGAGTGTGGATTGAATTTATGTTTTTCTTTACTTTAATTATATTTGTGATGAATTGCTCTATATCTATGAAGTAGTTCTCTTTAGGTTTGATGAATTTGGTGTATTGATGATTTTTTATGGACTATAACTGTAGTTTTATGTATCGAAACCTTTTTGGATGATTTAATTGTTGCATCTATATTCACTAGTTCATCTAACCGAGAGAGGCATAACTTGTGATATATTTGAATTATATTTTGGGTTGAGTTCATTAATTCTTCTTAGTAATCAAAAGAGGCTAGTTGAATAATTGATTAAACCTGGTTAGGAGGATAATCGAGAGAGGTTTTCCTAAAGACCAATCCACTACGCATTCTTGCATATCTTCACGTGCTTAAATTGGTTCATCGTGTGAGGTTAAGACTTAATCGAGAGAGGAGTTTTGCTAAACGGTTAAACTAATAATTGAGTGAATTCGAGAGGCTCACTTAAAAATTAGAAGTGAATTATCTAGGGTTAGATCCCAAATAATTATCTTGCACATATCCTATCGACTCCTATTTTCTCCCACTGATAACTTCCTTGTTATCTTTGTTGCGATTGTCATTAGTCAATAGCTTTAGATTCTTAGTTAATTTTAGTTAGAAATCATATAAATCTCAAGTGTTGATCATCTTGGATAGAAATCAATCTAGAAACTACAAGAATATTGTTTAAATCCAATCCCCGTGGATACAATATTATATTATCCTATATTTGACTAGCGAGCATAATTTAAGTGTGTGTTTCGAGCTCGTCAAATCTTAGGCGCACTCCTGCTGATCCTGACTGGGAACCAGGATTTTCTCCTAACAACCTCTTCTATATTCCTAGAGAGCCTCTCCGCACAAATGGTGAAGAGGTAGGGGAAATAGGGTCACCCTGTCTAATACCCCTAGTTGGGTTGAAAAAAATAGTCTGGTCTCTATTAACCAGGACAGAGATGGAACTGGTGGTGATGCAAGACATAATCAGGGTAATTAGTCTACTTGAAAAATTAAAGAAGAGCAGAGAGTCCCCGATGAATGACCATTCCAGTCTATCAAATGCTTTCTCTAGGTCTACTTCTAAGATCATGTTAGTGATTTATGTACTCCTGAACCACTATGACATTATCAGCTCTTCTGCTTGATAGAAAGCTGGCTTGAGTTGGCTCAATGATATTTTTAAGGTCATGTTTGATTCTGTTGACAATGATCTTAGTGACTACCTTGTACATGGTGTTGCAGAGTCCGATAGGTCTGAAGTTTCTCAACATAGTAGCATTTGGACATATAGGGATTAGGTAGAGGTAGGTTTTGTAAACCTGAAAGGGCATGACTCCAGATGGAAACACTGACATACAATAATAACTCAAAGATATGACACTCGGCTCATTCACAGCTATGGAAACAAGGCATGTTTTTCAGGTACAATACACTACTAAAAAAAGGGAAAAACCGACCAATGTTGGTCGGTAATTGGCAAAAATTGACCGAAAATCGACTGATTTGTGGCGGTCGGTAACGTTCATAGAGCTAACCGACAGACTTTTGTCGGTATTTTCCGAACGATTTCGGTTGGTCAATTAAAATAAAAAAAAAGAAAAATCGCCGAAAAAATCGACCGAATTTGGTCAATTTTTTTCGACCAAAGTCAGTCGGTATTTTAATTATGTAACTAAAAAAATGCACCATCTTGGAATCGAACCGGGGTTTATACTATGCCAGGATACTATTCTACCACTAGACCATTGGTGAATTTTATTTTAAAATTGTCTTTTATTTTATTTATACTCTTTAATTGTATTTTTGCACGAAAATAACCGACCAATGTCGGTCGATTTTAATTTTAAAATTCGGTCGGTTTTTTAAAAGGACCGTCCAAATTAACCAACCGATTTTGGTCTGCTTTTATAATATTAATTTTAATTTATTTTAAATAAAAAATCAACCAAAGTTGGTCCGTTTCTAGAAAATAAATTTTGCGGGACTCAAAAATAGTTTCCCGCATTTTTGCGCCAAAGAAAACCAACCAAAGTTGGTATTTCATAAAAAAAATTAAAAGATAAAATATTTTAAAAAATCGACCGACTTCAGATGGTTTTTTGGCCGTTTTTGACCGACCATTATCGGTCGATCGACCGCGATCGGTTTTTGCTGAATTTTTAGTTGATAGTAAAACCTAAATCTTTCACCGGAATCACCAAATATGAATATATTAGAAAACTGTTATTTTTTCCAAAAACTTTCAACAACATATAAGATGTTTCATTATCAGATAGCATGAGGAAAGTACATCTTTATGCCTATATATGAATGTGCATGTGATGCCATGAATGTCACAATACCGTTTAGCATGAAGAAATGCATCTCTATGCCTACATGCCAAGTATGCATGTCAAATGTAATGCATCACAGTGATGAACTCATGTACTTACACTCTCAGAGTACTCAATCTCATTGTCTCACACTCAATCACTCGGAACACTCAATCACTCGACACTCAGCACTCGACACTCGGCACTCGACACTCGGTACTTGCGCTCACTGCTGGTATATCAGAATACTGAGGGACAGATCCTGCCCAAGCGCTAATATAAGCCAACATGGCCTGCTGCGGCGTGCAGCCCAATCCCATCATGAATCAATAAAATATGTTGCGACGTGCATATCGATCCCATCATAAATCAATTAAACCTGCTACAACTTGTAGCTCGATACCATCATGAATCAATAAAACCTGATGCGACGTACAGTCCGATCCCATAATGAATTAATAAAACCTGTTGCGGCGTTCAATACAATCCCATTAATATCACTCACAATCCGGCCCGCAGGCCCCAACTCAGTCATCAATCTCGCCAATCTCTTGGGCTCACAAATCTCATGTCAATCAGCCCAACCAATGATAATATATGTGACAACAAATGATAACAGAGACTGAGATATGATATGCAAATGAATGAATATGACTGAGTATGTATTTGCAATTTAAGTAAATAACTCAACAGCAGAGTTGACCTCAGTGGGTCCAAACAGAATAAGCATATAGCCTAAACATGAGTCCTAATATGATTTACAGTTATTACAATCAAACAAGCAGGGAGAATATGGATGTAAAAAGATATAACAACAAAACAAGTCCGGTCATAGTCCAATAGTCAACTAAAATAATGATTTCCTCAGTGTATGCTCACACGCTCGTCACCTAGCATGTGCATCACCTCAATACATCTTTTATAACACAGTTCCCAGGGTTAAATACCCTCAAATCCGAGTTTAGATATGTTACTTACCTTAAAAAAGCCGAATCTAATACCGAGCAAGACAAACAATACCCTAGACGCGCATACCAACTTTCGAACGACTCGAAACTAGCCAAAAGCAACTCAAGAACATCAAATAATGCCAAAGAAAACAAACCAATCGATAAAGGTTGAATCATTAATCAAAAGCCCGAAGTCAACCAAAAAGTCAAACCTAGGCGCGCATCCGGAACCTGACAAAAATCACAAATTCCAGCAACCCATTCAATTACGAGCCCAACCATACTAGTTTCACTCAAATCTGACTCTGAATATATGTTCAACAACAACAAACTTAGTATGTTCCCAACATGTGGTGTCTAGGGAGGGTAGTCTGTACGCAGACCTTATCCCTACCTAATGCAGGTAGAGATGTTGTTTCCAATAGACCCTCAGCTCAGGAAGGGTAAGAAGAAGAACAGGAAGCAAGAAAGGAAGAAAGAAGGAAGAGAAAAGAAAAAGGGAGAGATAAAGGATAAGTAGTACCAAATAATAGCAACAGGGAATACAATACTTGAGGCGAACAAAACCATATAACGTAATAAAAATCTGAGAACATGAAGGGACATGCGTGCTACTAAGACTATCAGTGAACAACTAAAAACTACCCACTAACCTTCTACCTTAATCCTCGACCTCCTATCAAGGTTCATGTCCTCAATGAGCTGAAGCAGCGCCATGTCCTGTTTAATCACCTCTCCTCAGTAATTCTTAGGTCTACCTAGACCTCTTCTCAAACTCTCCATGTCCAACCTCTCACACCTCCTAACAGGAGAATCAATGCTTCTTCTCTTAACATGTCCGAACCATCTCAACCTCGACTACCGCATCTTGTCCTCCACGGAGGCTACTTCCACTCTATCCCAAATAACTTCATTCTTAATCTTATCTCTCCTGGTACACCCACACATCCATCTCAAAATCCTCATCTCTGCTACTTTCATCTTCCGCACGTGGGAGTTCTTGACTGGCCAACACTCAGCCCCATACAACATAGCCGGTCAAATCACCACTTAATAAAACTTACCCTTAAGTCTTGGCGCCACATTCTTATCACATAAAACACCGAAAGTGAGCCTCCACTTCATCCATCCCGCTCCGATGCAATGTGCGGCATCTTCGTCAATATCCCCATTACCTTGGATAATAGACCCAAGATACTTAAAACTCGCTCTCTTGGGGATAACTTGAGCATCAAGCGTCACCTCTACGTCTACTTCATGGGTCTCGTCACTGAATTTGCACTCCAAGTATTCTGTCTTGGTTCTACTCAGTTTGAAACCTTTAGACTCCAAGGTCTGTATCCAAACCTCCAACCTCCCGTTAACTCCACTTCGCGTCTCGTCAATCAACACTATATCATCGGCAAATAGCATGCACCAATACACCTCCCCTTGGATGTGTTGCTACAGTACATCCATCGCCAAGGAAAATAAAAACGGGCTAAGAGCCGATCCCTGGTGCAACCCCATCACCACAGGGAAATGATCCGAGTCACCACCCACAGTCCTCACCCGAGTCTTAGCATCATCATACATATCCTTAATCACCCTAATGTACGCTACTGGAACGCCGCTAACCTCCAAACACCTCCACATGACCTCCCTCGGGACTTTATCATACGCTTTCTCAAGGTCAATAAACACCATATGCAAGTCATTCTTCCTCTCCCTGTACTGTTCCACTTATCTCCTTACCAGATGAATCGCTTCCGTAGTCGAACGCCCCGACATGAATCCAAACTGATTCTCGAAATAGACATGCACATCCTCACCCTGGCCTCCACCACCCTCTCCTAAACCTTCATCGTGTGACTCAACAGCTTGATACCCCTATAATTGTTGTAATTTTGGACATCACCCTTGTTCTTGTAAAGCGGAACCATCGCACTCCACCTCCATTATTCGAGCATCTTCTTCGTCTTAAAAATAACATTAAACAGCCCAGTGAGCCACTCCAAACCTGCTCGCCCCGCGCTCTTCCAAAATTTCACCGGTATTTCGTCTGGCCCCGTCGCTCTGCCCCTGCATATCTTACGCATAGCCCTTTCCACCTCCTATACCGTAATCCGCCTATAGTACCCAAAATCCCACCGACTCTCAGAATGCTCCAACTCACCCAGAACAATGCGTCTATCCCCCTCCTCGTTCAACAGTTTATGGAAGTATGTCTGCCATATTCTCCTAATAAGTGCCTCGTCCATTAATACTTTTCCATCCTCGTCCTTGATGCACTTGACTTGGTCTATGTCGCGGGCTTTCCTCTCCCTCACCTTGGCAAACCGGTACAACTTCTTGTCCCCGCCTTTGTCCTCAGCTCCTCGTATACACGAGCAAACGCCGCATTCTTAGTCGTCGTAACTGCTAACTTTGCCTCTTTCTTTGCCTTTCTGTAACACTCCCGATAAGTCCCTTTTTCCTCCTCATTTGTACTCTCCACTAGCTTCAAATAAGCATCTTTCTTAGTTTCCACTTTACCTTGGACCTCTCCATTCCGCCACCAGTCCCCTTTATGATCCCCAGGAGATCCCTTCGTGACCCCTAAGACCTCTCTAGTAGCTACCCTAATGCAATTCGCAGTCGTGAACCACATACTAGACGTGTCCCCCTACTCATCCGGGCCCTCATAGCCAACAACTTCTCCCCTAACTCCTGAGCTTTGTCCTTGGTCAAGTTACCCCACTTGATCTTAGATTGTCTGCACCCCGCCCTCTTCCTCCTACTCCTCTTGATCTACAGATCCATAACTAGGAGCCTATGTAGGGTCATGAGGTGCTCACTTGGGATGACCTTGCAATTAGTGCACATACCTTTATTGCATTTCCTGCAGAGAAGATAATCAATCTAAGTCTTGCCCATTGAATTCCAGAAAGTGACCAGGTGTTCTTCTATCTTCGGAAAACTCGATTTAGCTATAACCAAATCAAAAGCTCTAGTAAAATCCCACAGCGAATTACCTCCCTCATTCCTATCCTCAAAACCGAACCTGCCATGCACATAATCATAACCCCTAGAACTAGACCCCATATGGATATTGAAATCTCCGCCAACGAACAGCTTCTCAGTGTGCAGGATACTACGCACCATTTCGTCCAAATCCTCTCAGAATTGCTTCTTGACCTCCTGGTCCAAACCTACCTGAGGAGCGTATGCACTAATCACGTTTATAGTAAACCCACCAACTACAAGCTTAATACTCATCAACCTGTCATTAACCCTCCTAACCTCGACCACGAGCTCCCTGAGGTCCCTGTCAACTAAAATACCTACCCCATTCTTACCCCTAGTGCTTCTTGAGTACCATAGTTTAAATCTGTCTACATCTCGTGCCCTAGTACCCTTCCATATAGTCTCCTGAACACACGCTATTTTTATCTTCCTCTTCTAAAGAATCTTACCTAACTCTATAGACTTCCCCGTCAACGTCCCAGTGTTCCAAGACCCAACTCTCAACCTAGAGGCTTTCTTACCCCCCTTCCCACCCCTGGACCCCACCCCCACCCGAGGACATGATCTTACTCTCACATCGTTCACTACTGCTACTATAAGCAAAAGGTGTTAGGTAAACACTACCACTAAGAACAAGTAGCGGGAATGAAGGACTACAAGCTACAAACTCGAGAGCTAAAAACAACTCAAAGGCTAAAAGAATAGTAACGCGAGTAGGCACTAGAACAATGAATCTACTACGTCTAAGAAACTACCCCTATGCAAACATAGAATTAAAAGGGATAGATGAAACCTTAAGCTTAAAACACTAGTGGAAAAAGATAGAAAAAGCAATCAATCCAACTACGGGTTACCGTGAAGGCAACCAAAACTAATAGATATGTACACAAACAAAAATTGTCGGCAAGGCAACAGTAAATAGATGTGCGCAAATACAATTCAAGAAAGATGGAACCTAGATCACAGTCAGGGATGTCCGGACGCGCTTCCCAATCCGCTGAATGTTGCTGCCTCCCGAACTCATGTGCTTAAACTTGGATAAAATTGCCTCTCACGCCCTCACATGCGTCGATGCGTGAATTTTCGTCGAAAAACGTGGCTGGCAGAAGCAGTGTTCATTTGGAATTTCAGATGCACCGTTCCAATGTAATATACACTTGTTACTAGGTCAAATTTTGAAAAGGATTGAAACACTCTTCTTTGTTAGATCTGGCCGGAAAGTTTCAGCGATTTGTCAATTTCACCGGAAAGGTCATGAAATTGATCGACAGAAACAAGAAACTGGGGACCCGATTCTTGTGCCTTCTCTTCGTAATGAGAACAGAAAGCGAAACACGGAGCAGTAAACAAGTGGACACGCACAATAGAGTATGGAGATGAAAATTCTAATGTGAATGCTTCAATTTGATGAGAAGTTCGCCGTCGCCGGCGTGTTCAAAATTCAAAAATGAATATTTAGACAAAACTCCCAAATTTCTTTTTAATATTCATAATCCAAATAAAAAAATCGAAGATACATTGACGAAATGTAATCAAAACCAGGTGGAGAACACTTACCCCAATACATGTGATGATAATCGCCCAATTCTGAGCTCCCCAACTCAAAATATGTTAAAATGAACAAAACCCTCGATTTATAACTTTTGCCTAGCTATTCCGCTTTTGTGAACCACCTGCTGCTTCTGCGACAAAAGACTCGCACATGTGGAATAACACTAAAGTATCAACCCCTCGCACCTGCGGAACTATATCCACTTCTGCGACCTTGCAGGTGCAAACCATAATCCGCTCTTGCACCATAACCTCGCTTCTGCGCTCCAAACAACCGCTCATGCGCTTCTGCAGATGCGCTCGCGAACCCACTTCTGATATTTCCTCACCCATCTTTTTCCCGCTTCTGTGACCACTTATCCACATCTGTGGACGAGCATCTGTGTCCATTCTTCCGCAGATGCAGAAACACCAGCACATATCCCCCTTCAGCTATGCAACATGAAGCAAAATGAACTGAACCACGGCCGAAACTTACCCGAGCCACTCAGGACCCCATCCAAATATACCAACAAGTTCCAAAACACAACACGAACAAATTTGATGCCTCAAATCACACTTAAAAACGTCAAAACGACGAATCATACCTCAAAATCCAACTTGAAGATCTTTTGAACTTCCAACTTCTAAAACTCATGTCGAACCATATCAAATCAATCCGGAATGACCTAAAATTTTGTACACAAGTCACAAATGACATAAATAAGCTATTCCAACCCCCAGAACCACTACCTGAAACCGATATCATCAAAGTCAACACCCGGTCAAACTTATAAACATTCCAAACCTTCGAATTTCCAACTTTTGCCAAATTGTGCCGAAACCTTCTAGAAATACCCAAATGCAAATCCAGGCATATGCCCAAGTCCAAGATCACCATCTCAACCTAATGGAACCATCAAAACTCCGATTCGGGTTCAAATACACAAAAGTCAAACTTGGTCAACTCTTCTAACTTAAAGCTTTAAACATGAAATTCATTCTTCCAAACTAATTCCGAATCACCCGAAAATTGAAACCGATGATACACACAAGTCATTATTGTTGGACCCAAACGCACATGCAAGTATACGTGGTCGACAAGTAATATAATAATAAGTTGAGTGTCGAACCCACAAAGACTTGTATTAAACTACTCACTAATAACTGAAATTGTTATTCAATCCGGTCAAAATCAAAGTCCAAGAGTGTGATTATATTAAACTACAATTATCAGTAATAACTAAATTATCAAGTAACGAGTTGATTGTTGTGTATTCAGTAGAGACAAATATTCCAGGGTTGTGATCAATTCACCACTCGTATTGCATTCTAATTAACTCTCCCTTTCATATAATTCACTCATGGTTGCCAATTAATCGATAATTGCTCTCATAGCCTTCTTCCGAAGCACTACTTGCCTATTCTCAATAGATTAACGCTTATATTCCTATGAAATTAATCTATCAGAACGCATTAAGGTTACGATATTTAATTAAGAACGATGACTAGGTATATTCCTATCCTAACCACAAATCCGCTCCCCTGAAGGGTTAAGATCGTGCTCTCTTCAATTCTTCTCTAATCTATATACGGCTTTCCCAAGCATAACATAGATAGTATATAGAACCTAACTGCTGGCCAGACAATTAAGCAATTAAACACGGAATTGAAGAAACAACCATATATTGAGTGAGTTAAAATCAAGGTTAAGCTAATGTCGAATAACAATATTCATGGCTAAATCACAACCCCAGAACAATGGGTGTTTAGCCACTCATGCTAAAATCAAACAATTGCATAAGTGTTGAATTAATTTTAAATACTAGAGAAGATGAAGAAAACTGAGAATTCTCCGCTTCCTAATGATCCCGTGTGTGTTTTTCCTCCAAAGTGGCGTCCAACCACATCAAAAATAAGCTTAGACTTGCTTTTATATGTGTTGGGTAGGTCTAGGGCCGAAATAACGGTGTCCCGAGCAAAATAGGAGAAAATCCCGTCACCGGCGCCCTGGGTAGCACCGGGCGCCCACCAGGGCGCTACTCCTAATTTAGGTACTGCCCACAACGCCACAGGTGGTGCTGGGCGCTGCCTGTGGCACCCAATTTCGTAATTTTCCCGATTTCGTCCATTTTGGCTCTAATTTCGCGCGTTTCGCCTCCAATTGATCCCTAATCATTCATACACATAGAAACACTTCAAATTAATATAAATAATCACATTTAACATCTAAAAATCATGAAACAAAAGTAAAATATGAGGCGATATACATAGAAATATATACATTTTAAGCTAAACATCAACACCCCACACTTAGACTCTTGCTCGCCCTTGAGCAATGGGACAATCTACTACCCTTCAACACGTACAAAGTTCATTATCAAGGAGTATTTTACTTTTCAATCACCTACCTTACCACTTGACTATGATCAATACCGGCAATCAAGTATGAACATACAAAATTTCACATTCTTCCCCTTGTTTAAACATGCCCAAATATAACAATTTAATCAATCATACCAACAACCTAATTTCAACCACCCAACCTCANTTCTCACAAAGAATTCATATGCATCATGTGGTCGTACCATAAGCTTACCCATAGTGTAGATCTCTACTAATTTAAGTTAGCCAAATCTAGGATCAATTAGGACTTTTAAGGTTGTAATGTAGGCTAAGGGACGGGTAGGATATATTTAGGGATACTGACTAACCCTCCTAAGCACTTTAATACACTACATTCACAAATCAACCATATTCTTCTGAACCAATTCCCTTGCCACAACTCATATTCAACATATCCCTTTTTCAATTAAGCACTTCTATATTTTCACTAGCACAAATTAATAAAAATTGGAGGTTTGTATCTTTTCGTACATACTTTTACTATCATTTTTTTTTCTCTTTTTTTCTTCTACACACACTCCATTCATGGAGATTCAATGACTAGTGACTTTTGAATACAATTTTTAGTGCACTAACAGGCCTTTCCATGGCTCCACTCAAAAGCTACTCCCTAATATCTCACCTTACTTCTTTTAGCGACTAAGTGCCTTAAGGAGGTAAGGTGCAAAAATCTCAATTTAAGAACAAAATAGGGGTACGACTTGTAATGTGGGTGCCAAAGAAAAGGTCTATAAGCTCAAGGGGCTAGCAACGCAAAATTTTATTTTTATGTGACAAGCACATCCATGATCAAGCAAGAAAATACCTACGTCATCTTCTAGACTAGCATAACCTACAATTTCGCTTCGATTAATACACGGGGCAAGTTCTAGACTACACAGAATAACATAGAAAATCACTAAACCTCACTCACACATTGCACATGAGTCAATCACAATGGTTTTGTTCAACTCTCAAGTCAAGCAAGCACACATAATTGAGAGAATTAAGCAATATTACACTATGTAGCATACAAGTCAAGCAACTGAGCTAAGGCGTCACACAATAGGCTATTTAATTTTTCTTAGGCATCACAAGTCAAACCAAATACAAGGGAAAGCAGAATGTATGTCATAACCTAATATGCCGACACCAAACATGTCAATGGGTATCTCTAAGTTGCTCAGTTTCTTCCTAACTACTCTAAAAAAAAATATTTAAGTGCTCGGTTCGAGCTATACCCTTGGAAAAGAACCGGTGCCCCAAATAAAAACCAAGGGATACTACCTACCTACCCTAAGAAAAAAATAATATCTTTTTGGTGTTTTAAATCGGACTTTATCCCTCAAGAAAATTGTCCAACATATCCCTCTTCAGGAAAAATCCGAGCTTTTTCTATTTTTTTTATTTTTCTTTTTGTTTCTTAACTAAAAAAAAAAATTAATTTTATACAATGACACTTCACTTCAGAAAGTAGTTTCCCCACCCCACACTTATGTTATGCATAGTCCTCGATGCATGATCACAAAGAAAAACATTAAAACAAGGGTTGCCTCCCAACAAGCGCCTTATTTATAGTCGTGGCACGACTCTGCTACTCTGCTCAGGCTGGGCGCTTTCTCTTCTTCTTTCTCCCAAGAAGCCTAGCCTTTTTGCACGCTCTTAACGGGTCTCCGTTTCATCTCTGGCTCTTTTCTCAATCATCTTTACACCCTCAGCTTGCAACACCACCTCCTCTGGATCACTGCCATTCACATAAGTACTCTGCTCTATCCCCTTCAAGTCGACCACAGTAATCATGCACATGTCTTCATAATGCTTTGGGAGTTT
>MDKI01259689.1:0-26084 GCA_005239505.1 Nicotiana paniculata
GAATTTGTGAATAATTTTCTCAAGTTAGAAAATGAACCATAAATCTACAAATATAAAAAAAAAAAAAAATTTCTTTGATTAATTCCATAACGTAATATTTTTTTTAAGTTAGTAAATTCTTATTGCCAAGTTGTTTCCATTAGCCATACATCACTCATTTTGAATTTGTAAATAATTTTCTTAATTTAGAAAATAAACCATCAGTCCACAAATATAAAAAAAAATGCTTTTCTTTGATTAATTCCATAACATAGTTTCCTTTTTTTTAAGTTAGTAAATTCTTTTTATTAGGATAACAATGGTAATAGTCTAGTCGAGTTTCAAACATGAAACGAAAAATTATTATTTCTTCAAATATTGGTCAACTTTTTTTTTAGCCATTAAATAAATTCAATAAAATCATCTATTTATAAATATTTTTTTTAAACAAAAAATAATTACTTTCGTCTTAACCGATGTCGGAAATACTCGCTTCAGAATAAAGAAGTAAAAAAAAAAGGTAAAGTCGTGAGGGCATATCTTATTTCATTTCTTTCAAAATAAATAAAAGTTGAATTTAATTAACTTCGAGTAGGCTCTACTTATAGGTGTGGCACGCGAGCTAAGGTCGGAGATACTCGTCTTGGTTAGTGTAAGCTAGGGTCGGAGATACTCGTCCTAGTTTGAGATTAATGAAACCATCAACAATAAAAGCGGACACAGGCAAAACATGAAAACCAGATGAAACACAGTTTATTTAAAATTAATTTAAAGCCAACTATAGTCAATAATGCGACCGTGCTAGAACCACTGGACTCGGGAATGCCTTACACCTTCTCCCCGGTCAACAAAATTCCTTACCCGAACTTTGCTTTCGCAGACCAATGATAAAAGAGTTAAATCTTCCTTTGATTAGGGATTCGAATAAAAGGTGACTTGGAAGTTGGAACACCCACAAAATCAATTTCAAGTGGCGACTCTGAACAATAAAATAATCCATACTCAAATTTGTTACTTTAATTGGAAAAACCTTTAATCCACACATATCATGTTCTTTCGGGGTAGAAAAGGAGTGCGACAATAACAGTCATATTTATAATACCACTTTTATATAACAGGTAAATTTTTTGAAATCAATTATTCATGTTATGTTTACATTCATATTAAGCCAAATATTTACCCGAAAAAGAGATTTCTAAGATAATCTCGACAAACGGCCTCTCTCATAGGGAACAAAGAACTTGGCTGTTGTCTTGAATCAAAGCTAGAGCTATTCTCCATACTTTGTCTTCCCCAGCCTCACAAAAAAAGGTAATAGTAATCGAATTCCATAAGCTTTTGATTAATGTAGTTGATGAGTGGGAAAATAACCTTATAATAACCGAGGTTATGTAGATTTGCAGTTTTCTAAGTCAGTATCGAGATGCCCTTTACCTGTTTGGCAAAATGCCTGAAAGAAATTTTACTAATGTTTATTTCGTCTTGTCTAGAACTGTCCAATTGTAATAGTTGATGTTTTGCACAACTTTTAACTTCATAAATTACTTGTTTATTTTCCATTCATGAAGGACTTTAGTTAACAAAACTCGAAATAGGAGTAGTTTATAGTAGTTTGTGCAATTGACGTAAAACTTATCACAGGAAGTTCTCTTTTTGTTTTTGTTTTGATGACTGGGAAATCCCCGAGGACTAGTCGTGCACTTATTATAGGAAGTTTTCTCTTCTATTTTCCCTATTGATTAAGCAAGGTTCTTCTGATTGTCCTTTAAACCCTAAATCCTAAATCCTAAATTCTAAACCGGGTTTTCTAGATCCTATTTCATTTCTCCACATCTAGCCCGATCTTTGTTTTAAATTCAGTCGTCTTTATCACGCGTCTCGACAGCTCCACTCAGAACACTATGGATTCACAGAGCCAGAATACTTCGTTGCAGCGGCTGCAAAATGTTGAGAAGGTAAATGCTTTAGAGAATTATTGACTTAAGATGGGCTGATGTCAGCAACTGCTACATTTGTGTCTTTGTCTTCAAAATACTTTTGAGTTCTAATTTCAGTAACTGTTGCATTATTGACATATACCGGCTGAATTGTATCTTTCTCTGACGTTTGCAGAGGATAGTTAGAGTTCTGGAGCTAGCAGGAGGTGTAATGGATGAAATGGCAAATCCAAGCGGTCCGAGGAAGGAGCTTATTAACAACCATTGCAGTGAGTTTATGCAACTAATCAAGGTTTGAACATTCTTTACTACTTCACACCTAGAAGTTCTACAACCTTTTTATCTGTTAACAAAACCATTTTATGTGTAATAAGAAGCCGTTAACCTTTCGTGCTGCTGCTCTTGGCATTTCATTGTATGACTCTGATGATACTCTTGCTTGGTTACTGTTTGTGGTTCTTTTTTTTTTTTTTTTATGTGCATTTATTTGCCATTTGGTATTGAATGCGAAATTTCTGTATACTTTTACATTGGGAACTAGTTTGCTGTTGTCATGGGCAATTTACCATTAGTTTTGTCTGAAATAACTGAGTCTATACCTTGAGTTCTGATTATTGAACTAGATCAGTTTGAGAACTAAATGGATGATGTTTTACCAATTATAACAGGACATCCAGGTCACACTGCGCGAAGAAATCAAAAGCGCATGTGAATATCGTCCTTTTGAGAAGTGTGACTATGTACCAAGAATATCAAATGAGATCTGTTGCAAGAAACTAGAGTATGTCATTTCTCAGTTTGATGATATGAAGCGAATAATTGAGGGGTATCATGCTGCAGCGTTAGACCATATGGCCCTAGATTAGTGAGTAATACAGGAAAATATGTTAATGTAATGCTGGATTTATATCTTATTCCATCAATACTTAAGTTCATTATTTGCTGTTGAAAGGTAGGCATGAAACATTGGTGCTAACTTGTTTTTTGTTTATGTTGCAAAATTGTTGTACCCTAATCCTCGATCTCCATACCGTCCTGTCAAGGGTCATGTCCTCGGTCAGCTGAAACTGCGCCATGTCTTGCCTAATCACCTCTCCCCACCTCTTCTTTGGCCGGGGAGAGGTGATTAGGCAAGACATAGCACATCTTCAGCTCACCGAAGACATGAACCTTGATAGGAAGGTATGGAGGTTGAGGATTAGAGTAGTAAAGTAGGTAGTCTAGAGTGTTCATAACAGTAGTATTGACACGTTATTTTCTTTCATTGTTGATCACCTTACTGTCTTGTTGTTTTATTCAGCTTTTATATGGCTTTTTGGTACTGTCCCTTCTTGTCTATATTTTCATTAAAGTGGTGCTTATACTTTCCTGAGCCGATGGTCTATTAGAAACAACCTCTCTATCCTCACAAGGTAGGGGTAAGGTCTGCGTACACACTACCCTCCCCAGACCTCACATCATGAGTAATACTGGTATGTTATTGTTGTTGTCTGGTTGTGTATGTTATCTACTGTATTTCTTATTTGAACTTGAATTTATAGTTGGTAGGATAATGGTAGTTGGTTATGATTGAAATGCTGTGAAATTAAAAGAACAGAGGATGAATATAATGAGTTGGTAAATACATTTGACTTGAATCTTAGTAGTATTTAGAGTTTAATTTCTGTTAAGTGCATAGTTCTGGGCAGAGAAAATGACCATCTAATGCGTAGGGAGCGGCCTATTTGGTCCTTGATTTATACCCTTAGCAGAATGTATACAGAAAGTGGACACTTTTAGTCCTAAACCCTACAACTAATGATAGATGTTAAAAAAAGTTAACAACGAGAGAAAAATTTTATTTCCAATTTAACGAATAATAAAATTAAACAAATGTGATAATCTGATTTTCAGTTTAATATATATTTTTTTTGCTTCAAGCATTCGGTATTCAAAATTTACTAGCTTGGTTGATATTTCCTATCAAAGAGAACTTCGTAATTGGAGCTCGAGCCAAAGATCTCTAGTTAATGATAACAACCCTTTACCGTTTCAAAGAAATTGAGATTAGTCTTTAGATTCCAAGAAGTTGGGGTCCCATACTTCTAATCAGGTTGTCTCTGTTGACTAAATTCAATCACAATTCAATAAGACCAATCAAAATGTTCCAACTCATCTTTAAGACTAATTCTTCAAACTTTGTCAAAACTATACTTTCTCCGGTCTACTTTAATTGATTTTTTGATTTTTTTTGTGGACCATCGTATTTGATTTTTTTTAAATATGAAAAAGGAATTAACTTCTTTTTTCCAAAATTGCCATTGGAGTGAAGAGTCTAAGAGTATTTGTTACTTCCTCCGGTCCACAATAAGTGACCAATTTATTTTTTTATTTTGGTCCAAAATAAGTGTTCATTTATATAATCAAGAAAAAATTCAATTTTATTTTTCCAAAATTACCCTTATATATGTATCCTTAAAAAGTCTTTTACTTCTCACATTAATTATGTTGCAACATTTAATTAAGGGTAGTTTAGTCACACTAAGTATCTTAGTCTAGAATTCTGTATTTCCTTAATGGATGTGTCTAAAGTAAATTGGTCACTTATTATCGACCGGATGAAGTATATTTCAATAAACAAATTAAGGTTAATATAGTTAATTTTATCATTAATTAATATAAAAAATAATTTTTTTAATATATATGAAAATAACGAAAAAAATCAATTAATGTGAACGGGAGAGTACATCCAAGTGACCACTCCCCAAAGACCTTGGCTTTCATCATTTTATAAGCCCAAAAATTTGTCATCAACTTCTATGCACTCTCTCTTTCTCTTCTCAAATAACAAGACAAACATCAAATTCCACCCAAATATTTTATATTCTCTCCTCCTTCCCTCATCCTCAAAACCACCAAAAATCTCTTATAGTTCTCCTACTAAGTTATTTTCATTTCCTTGAATCAAATATGAAGAAACTTTATAGTAAAGGCACAGTTCATCCAATTACTACTCCCCCTCTGGTATTATCAGACCAGCTTTCTTTGTTACCAGCTACAATCTTGACACTATTTTCAGCTTTACCTCAAGAAGATAGACAAGTCTTGGCTTATCTAATTGCTTGTAATTCTTCTAACAATTTCTCCAACAATCTTGGAAACTCTACTGCTCATAAGAATAACAACAACTGCTGCTACTGTTTCAACTGCTACATGAGTTACTGGATTAAATGGGATTCTTCTCCTAATCGTCAACTTATTCATGAGATTATAGATGCTTTTGAAGATATGGGGTTGCAGAAGAAAAAAGGAAAGAGCAAGAAACATAGGAGGAATAAAAATAGAGGATCTTATGAGGTTAAGAAAAACTCTGAAATTTGTGAATCTGATTCTTTGGAGGGAAATTCCAGCAGCTATGATAATGGTGATAGAGAAGAGGAATTTGGAGATGAGAAAGGGTCTGTGAGAAGGTTTGTGAGTTTTCTTGGGGAAAGTTTGTGGAGTATTTGGAATATCTGAAATTCTTTTATGAGGTTCAACAACAACAAATTCAGTGTAATTTCATATATGGGGTCTAGGAAAGGTTCAGGGTTGTGTGTACGTAGCCTTACCCCTACCTTGTAAAGATAAAGAAACTGTCTCCGATAGACTCTCGGGCTCACGGAAGGCATAGTCACATCACTTTTCGGAAAGAAATACTTTTATAAGGTAATTTTGAGAATATTTAGGTTGGTTTTGTTCATTTTTACTTCTACTTATCCCATAGAAATTTTGTTCAATTTTCTTTGTTTTTCTTTGTCACCATGTTTTATTTTTTTCATTTTTTGGGTTATGTAAAATACCCTTAATGACAATGTAAGATATATGGTCTTTTTTGAATGTTCACTTTCAACTTTATTCTATATTTTCACATATTGATATCAATGCTTAGTTAGGACTTCCTTTTCCCCTTAAACATTATGGATTAGTTTATGAATAAACCAAGTCCAAAAAGAAGTGAGTTTGTTTCTTTTGAGGAAATATTTTGTAAAGGAAATACACTCTCTTGGACTTTTACTGCTAATAATTGGAAAAAAAAAATGTTAAATCAATAGTTTAAGTATAAGGTTTACATGCTTGGAAAAATGGAACTTTAAGGAATTTGTTTATTTATGATCAATGAAGGGGAGCCTTGGCGTAACTGGTAAAATTGTTGCCATGTGATTAGGAAATCACGAGTTCGAACCGTGAAAATATCCTCTTGCAGAAATGCAGGGTAAGGCTAACGAAAGCTTAGTGTGCCAGGCCCTTTTTTTTATTTTATATGTGACCAATGAAAGAGGAGGGAAATTCTTGGTCATCTATGGAAGGTTTGAAGACTTGATTAGAACAGGTCGGCCACTATTGTTTCTTTTTTTTTGCTTTTATTGGAAATTGAGAAAAAAGTGAAAGGGAACTTGGAGCAACGATAAAATTGTTTTCGTGTGACTCATAAGTTACGAGTTCAAACTGTGAAACTAATACTTGTATTAGAGTAGGTTGTATACATTATATCGCTTGAGGTGTGATTCTTTCATGGACCGTGAATACAAAATACCTTGTGCACCGGATTGTCCCGCTTTATTGGAAATTGAGAAAAGTTGTAGTCAATTGACCTTTTGTTGGACTGAGAAAATGACAGGGTCTAAAATTGTGTTGTACAAGTGAAACGAATTTTTTTGTGCATATTCAGAACTATTCTATATTCCCTTTCTTTCTGTCATTTGGCTCGAGAAAACTCAAAAGGGTACTTCTAGTTTTTGTCATGTTGACAGATATGGCTCAGACATTAGTGAGCTGGTTTATTTGTGTTTTCTTTCAACTATCTTTAACTCAAGATAAATGTCTAAGCTCACACAAAAATACCAAATATCAATATGTGCTAGGTAATAGTTCAATACGAACACGGCTGGAAAGTTAGCCGTTATTGATATTGTGTTAGTGAGAGATAACAGGTCCGATAAGTTGAGGTACACAAACTTATAATGCTGTCACTATCGGTGGGGAGCTAGAATTTTTATCAAGGGGTATCAAAATATAAAAAATTAGGTACACCGAAAAGTCAAGAGGAGTCAATATATAGTAAATATAAGCCAAAAAAAATTATCTAGCAATACAGTGTAATTTTTTAGGAACGGACTGTCGATTGACATCCCTTAGTTGAATATGGCTCCGCCACCGATCACTTGAAACTTATGTGGCATATTTTCCTAATTTATTTCAAAATCGATGATATCTTTTTATATTTAGAAATAATTTAACTTTATAACTTTTTTTAGGGTGTGTTTAGTATAATGAAAAACGTTTTTCGTGAAAAATATTTTTCAAGAAATAAAACAAATAGTAATCTTACTCATTTTTCGGTGTTTGGTACGCAAATTAAGAAAAATAATTTTTCAGGAGTATTCATAAATAATTTAGATACAACAAACATGAAGCCATAAACCTTCGAACCAACAATGACCTCAATGAGATGATTTATAGTCACACGCAGTAAAAGACCCAAGTTATAGTGGCCTCTTAGTTTCTTTTATCTCTTCATTTCTCATTCGGTATCTGACACTCGTTTTGGGACCTCATCTAATCCAAATTTCGGTGCGTAAGATTAATTAAAGGGAGTCTACGATAATAGTAACATACCCAGTATTATCTCATATCAGTATTGAAAGGATAGTGTGTATGCCGACTTTACCCCTACCTTGTGAAGATAGAGATGCTGTTTCCAATAGACCCTCGGCTCATGGAGACTATTTTTTTCCATTGTTTAACATTCTGCTTCCCATTTACAGCAACTCTTAAACAGATTGGGTATATTAAACTCTAGTTATAATTTGGACAGTTCAGGATCTCCTCTCTCCTACCAGCAAATTACTAGCTCCCTGCATCAACACTATTTTAATTATAATTATTTCTGTTAAAATGAATATAAGTGTATCAATACTATAATGATCAATTATTGTTACTTAAATAAAACCAATTTTTTTTTTGGTTTGGTGAAGAATGTTGGTCTCAACTTCTATTCCCTCTACTATCAAATTATTACCTGTTGAATATAAAAGTATTCAGAACCCAGTTTTTTTATTTGTATTCAATTCTTTATGATATATCTTTTTCTTTTTTATGGTAAAGGAACTTGGTCTCAACTCCTATTCCCTCATCATCAAATTATTAGATATTGAATGTAAATATTCAGATCCCAATCTTTCATTTATTGATATTTTATTTATTCCCTTGCCATATGTCCTTTTTAAAAAAAAAAAATTGGTAAGGTCAATGATCTCAACTCCTATTTCCTCCATCAAATTATTCGACGTTGAATAAAAATAATCAAACCCAATCTTCAATTTAATGATAATATAATACCTTACAATATTTCAATATTATAAACTATATCGTGGATTCCCTTATCATTATTCTTTACAACGCTTCGTATTATAATCTCTTTTCTGATGGAAATATCATAGTTTCTCATCATTACTATATACATTATTGATGGTTTTCTATAGAAGGTCTGTTTACCTCGAAATTCGAGTAACAATTAAACTTATATTATAGTTTTAAGGATATGTAATATGATTTAATACTAACTGATACGTGATGAATAAAATAGATAAATTGAAAGACAAAATAAACCAAACCAGTGTTGTAGCCACGTATCGATCTAGATTCGGGATAGTCTCGAGATCAAGCAATAAGAACAGTAAAGAACAACAGTGAATAATAAGTAAACAGAGAGCACCGTGTATATTATTTTATCAGTGAATGTAATGTGTTTACAAATGAATGGGGTCCATCTTTATATAGTAGAGGAATTCTAGATAAGGTACAACTCTAATAACAGAAATAAATCCCATGATTGGTGCCAATAACCGCTTGATTCGATCCATTCCGAGAATTTCGCCGAGATCTTCGGTCGGTTGCTACTATCTCGCCATTCCGTTACTATGCCTTGCTCGAAGTCGTCCATGCACAGTTTCGATCTTCAGCGGATGCTTCAATCTATACGTTTTATACTATGACGTCGACCTCGAGCCAGATCCGTTATGAGCTTACCTTCGAGGTGGTTCCTTGTGCCTATAAAATCGGCCATACCCGATTTTAACCGTATACAATGTCACTTTCTTTTAGTTTGTTTAGCATCTTTTAATTGAGGTTCACTTTGGAGGTTAGGACCGTTAAAAGCTTGAGGTTTTATAATATCAAAGATGAATACGTTCAAGGCGAAAACCTTCGCCCTTCTTCACTTACATAAATGGCAAAAACCTCTAAGTCTGTACCGCATAAGGAAAAGGTTTCATCTTCCTCTTCTTGACCGGCCGGCGACAAAACGCCGGTAGAATCGGACCCCCATGATTACGTTCCCGGCCCGTGTACTCTAAAATCCGACTTCAAGGTCGAGAACCCCTCATCCTACTGGGCCGATGCGAACATGTGTCGATATACATGTGTTCGATAACGAAGAGTCATCTCGAAGCCATGAGGAGGGACTGCAATTGGGGTCCTGAGGTCGTGGTGCAATTTCTGCTCCCGAGGAGAGCATCACTACACATGTGAAGGGGTTCCTAAGTGTTTACACTTACCCCTTCACATTGGGTCCCGTCGACCCGGTGATCCTCGACTTTTGCAAAAGATATCAGGTCACCCTCGGGAAAATCCACCCCTCCCTATGGGGCATAGTAATCATGCTACACTTCTCCTCAAGCAAGGCCGAGGGGTTGGAGTTCACTCTGAACCACCTTATGCAGTTGTACCGGCCACGACTCTATGGAGGGATGATCAAACTTCAACGTCGGGCAACAAAGGCCTTATTCTCGAGCATCGACGAAGATAAGAATCGAGGCTGGATGAGCCGATTTATACGGGTGAGGACCCATGATATAATACCGCAGGAGAAGATTTTGTTCCCTGAAGAGTGGAACTCCAACCGTAAGTAACATATCAAACATTATTTTTATCATCTAATTCAACCCCGTCTAATATTCTCCTTTATTTTGCAGCTGTTCCTTGGATGCCCCAAGCAGTCCCTGACCTCGAATATTGGGTTCGAAAGTTAGCCTCGAATTCCTCCCATACCGAACGGGCATGGCGCGACTTGGTGAGGGGAATATGGGAGGCTAAGAATCATGGTAAGGACCTCTTTTCTCGTGTTCTGAAATATTTACTGTACTCCACATTATTTCATGCAGTCCTGCCCAAGGACACTGTTTTGAGGCCCTCGACTGGCGAGGAAGGAAATAAGTCCCTGGCCCGAAGCCGAGAAAAGACAACAAGAGGAAAGGTGCCTCGCAATCTGAGGACCCCAAGCCCAAGCCTCGAAGGGTGAGGCAAAAAATGATAGCTCTCATGGTGGGGTCGGTCCAAAACTTGAGAGATGAGGAAGAAGAAGAGGAGGAATGCGCCTCGATATTGATGGTCCAACCTGGGAAAGCCGTCGAGGTTGCCAAACCTTCCGAGCCGACAGTGGCTGCTGCAACTAAGCCTCGTGCTGAGGAGGCTTCGAAAAAGAATTCGGGTGCGGATCCCGAATCTCCAGATGTCGATATTATTTCTCGACCGACCGAAACTATACTGGATAGGGCCGGTTCCGAGACACAGAGGATCGATCAGAGCGCCACGAGCGACTTGCTCGGGGCCATGACAACCGGCCAATTGTCTTCACTCCCGACCTTCTCTGAGGAGGCGTTAAAGGAGGCAAAGGAGTTGAAGACCCATGATATTGGCGGAGGCTCGAGTGTAGGTGATCCCTTCCGTGATTGATTTACTGGAGTCGATGATACCTCTGACATCAGTGACGCCTCAATTATTCTAGAAGAGGCCTAACGCTCCTTTCTCGGATAAGTACCAGTCACTGTGATTCTTTTTTTCACTCTTCTTTTCTCTAAGTATGACTCACATTTTATTTCTTGGGTAGGTCTCTACTAAGTTCCGAGCTGACCTTAGCGAGTGCGAGACCGATCTTTAGAAGGTCTCGGAGGAGAGGAATGCTCTGAAGCTACTTTGTGGCCAAAAGGACGAGGCCATAAAGGACCTTCAAGCTGAACTGGCCAAGGCTCGTGAAGAGGAGGCCGAGCTGGACAAGCAGGTAACCCCTCTTTTGATAAGGTATGGACTCAACCCAATTGTGGAGGCTAATACTTCATTATCTCAGCTGCAGTAGAAGGTGGAGGGGATCGAGCTACTTCGAGTAGAGGTCGACCAAGTCAAGGCCAAATGTTATCGGTGGAAGGAGAATATAGACCGCTTGGCTGCGAAAAAGGAGACTACCTCGGCCAAACTGTCATCCGCCGAGGTTCAACTTCGGGAATTAAAGAGAAAAGCTCGGCCCAGGATAAGAGGATCGAGGATCTTGAAGCTGGACTTGCCGAGGCCAAGGTTGAGATTGAGAAAATAAAGGTCATGGCAGATAAGTCTATCACCATGTACCAGGCTGATGCTGAGGCTGCTCAAACGCAACTAAGGGAGGCTTCCGATCAGGAGAAATATAACGTTGACATGGCCAAATGTCAGTCCCAGAGGGAAATCCTCGAGGAAATCCATGCCCGGAGTTTTGACCTTTCCGAGGAGATTGCTCGAGCCAAAGTGCTCGAAGCCGAAGCCAGGCAGCTTGCCTCCTCGGATGATGAAGATGATGATGAAGAAGGAAGCCAAGGTGGATCTGATGAGGGACTCGAAGAAGAAATTACTCTCCAGGAGGTTTCTCAAGAAGAGGTTGTTCCCGGGGAAGCTGCCCCTGAAGGAGAGATCGGCCCCGACCGTAGCTAGGACTTTAGCTTCGTTTTTCTTTACCTTTTGTAAGACCTTGATTGGTCTCTTGTATATACCTTATAATAGAAAACTTCTCTTCGAATGCCTTCGTATGTTCAAATACGTTTTCTGCCTTTATCTTGTGAAAATCTTCATTGCTGCAATTTTATTAACCTTAGCTCGAACTCAGAGTGAGCCCATAGGTTTTTTAGTTAAACAAGGTAAGTCCCCGAGCTTGGTAATACGTTCGAGACTTTATCCTAGGTGGCTTGATCGAAGCCATAAATGTATTATTTTTATAATTAAGTTCGAGTGAATTTAGAACTTAGAATAAAACAAGCCCTTAGGTTTTTTATCAAGTAATGGGTAAACTTCGAACTTACAGTAACATACCCTTAAGGTTTTATGATAAACCTCCGAGCCATATTCTAGTCGACTTTATTTGAGCTCAGAATAGTGGAACCCTTAGGTTCGAGTTGGGTGAGATCAAGGTCTCGAACTCTAAATGTATTGGCCCTTAGGCTCTTTAGACTGGGCCAATATGGCCTCTAAGAGATGGCTATTATTTCCCCTTTTCGGCTTAAAAGACTTAGTAAAATTTTCTTATGCCTTAGCATTTATTTCTTATCCATTTGTTTTTTGAGGGTCCGAAGTCGATTGAAACCCCTTTTGCTTTTCGTGCCTTAGCATGTTTGCTTTTAGGCTAATTCGGTACCTCTTAAGGTTTTTCCGAAGGCTGATATTATCGAAGCTTTTTTTTTATTTACCGAGGGAAGCCTTTTAACTGGTTTTTCAAAGAATTTGAAGGCCTATAGCTTATTGCGGAATTCATACGTCTCCGAGCCGCGTTATTTTGGCCGTAGCCTTAAATTTGGCTGTAGCCTTCGGGTATGCCTTTTGAGCTTATTTCCTGATAACATTTCGAACTCGTTCGAAATGCTAGTCCCCGAGAATGGTGGCCTTAGCCTATATATCTAGGGGTTCCTCATTGAGGTCTTATGACTTTGAGTTTGGGTAACTCAAGTAAGCAGCCCCCAAGTGTTCGAAATATGTTTGCACTTGGCTCTTGAGCCATTTTTCACATAATCATAAGTATAATGTTTGCATAGTAAAGAATTTGCTTCGAGACACGAGATGTTTGATGAAGAAATAATGCTTCTTTGAATAATTTATACGTGCTTACATGTCTTGCCATCGGGACTCGAATATTCTATATGGGCACGTTCATTTGACCGTTTGGCCCATGACAAAAGTTTTTCCTATCGAGGCCCTTTTGACACGGGGTAAATTTCTCAAACACACAACATCCGAGGGTGATGCCCCCCAGTATTCGAGCTTGATTGCAAAGAAGCCTTGGATACTGCTGATTTGTCCTCAGCTAGCACATAATTGTTTCCTTGTTAAAAACCTTGCCAGAAAAATCCATTTGGGATAAAAACCGATCTAAAGGAAAAAGAGTGCAACACATACTTTAAAACCTGAGGTCTCGATGCCTTTGATTAGACTCCTGCAATGAGTTAGTTCCGAATATATATATGAACGAAATAAAGGAGAAAGTCATACCTCAACAATAGTATTGCATGGGGAGTGATATGTTCCGATTGTTCGACAGTGATTCGCCGTTCATCGTTCCGGGTTTATAAGATACTTTGCCGACTATATCGAGGACTTGATAGGGTCCTTCCCAATTCGGGCCGAGTTTCTCTTCATTAGGATCTTGAGTGTTGATGGTGACTTTCCTTAAGACTAAGTCCCGACTCTGAAGTGGAGAAGGTTGGTTAAACTATTGTAGTACCTTTCGATTCGTTGTTTTTGTGCAACCATTCAAATGAGTGCAGCTTCTCGTTTTTCATCTAACAGTTCGAGACTAGTATTCATAGCCTCGTGGTTCGATTCTTCAGTTTCATGTCAAAACCTAGCGCTTGGCTCTCCATCTTCGACCGGAATTAAGGCTTCAGAGCCGTATACCAAAGAAAACTCCTATGATGGACGTCGATGTTGTTCGCAATGCCCATAGGACTTCAGACAAGATTTCTCTCCATTTTCCTTAGCTTCATTCAACCTTTTCTACAGGTTTTGGATGATAGTCTTGTTCGTTGATTCGGTCTGTCCGTTCCCACTGGGGTGATACGGTGTTGACAATATCCTTTTTATTTTATGATCTTCGAGGAATTTTGTTACTTTGCTACCGATATACTGTTTACCATTGTCGCATACTATTTCTGCTGGTATTCCAAATCTACATGCAATGTGATCCCATATGAAATATATCACTTTTTTTCCCCCGACTTTCTTTAAAGCCTGTGCTTCAACCCATTTAGAGAAATAGTCAGTCATAAACAAAATGAACTTAGCTTTACCTGGGGCTGATGGCAGTGGTCTGACGATGTCCAACCCCCATTTCATGAATGGCAATGGGGATAGGACCAAGTGAAGTTGCTCTCCGGGCTGGTGGATCATCGGTGCAAACCTTTGAAATTTATCGCATCTTCGAACAAACTCCTTAGAGTCTTTTTCCATGCTATCCTAGTAGTATCTTGCTCTAATAACCTTGCGAATTAGTGACTCGGCGCCGAAATGGTTTCCACAAGTGCCTTCATGGACTTCTCGCAGAACATAATCAGTATCTCTCGGTCCTAAACACACCGCCAATGGTCCATAGAAGGTCCCTATATAATGTTCTATCTTCGTCTAATGTAAAACGAGCATCTTTAGTTCGAAGGGCCCTCGATTCTTTAGGTTCCGATGGGAGCTTTCCCTTTTTTAAGTACTCGATGTATTTATTCCTCCAGTCCCAAGTTAAGCTTGTAGAATTTATTTCGGCATGCTCTTCCTGGATCACAGATCTCGATAGTTGGATGACAGTCCCTGAGATGATCCCATTTTCCTCGACCGATGTCCCCAAATTTGCAAGTGCATCGGCCTCAGTGTTTTGTTCTCGAGGTATATGCTGTAGAGTCCATTCTTTGAAACGGTGCAAGGTTACTTGAAATTTGTCTAAGTACCTTTGCATTATGTCCTCACGAACTTCGAAGGTTCTGTTTACCTGGTTCACTATCAGTAGAGACTTGCACTTAGCTTCAATGACTTCTGCTCCCAAGCTTTTAGCTAGCTCGAGACCTGCAATCATGGCTTCATACTCGGCCTCCTTGTTAGTCAATTTAGAGGTTTTGATGGATTTTCTAATAATGCTACCCGTGAGCGGCTTCAAAACAACGCCCATCCCGGACCCCTTCACATTCGAGGCACCGTCCGTGAAAAGGGTCCATACCCCCGATGATGTACCTGATTTTAACAAAAGTTCCTTTTCAATATCAGGAACGAGGGTTGGTGTAAAATCGGCCATGAAGTCTGCTAAAATTTGAGACTTGATGGTCGTTCGGGGTTGATATTCAATATCATACCCGCTGAGTTCGACGACCCATTTGGCCAATCGGCCCGGCAATTCGGGTTTGTGCAAAACATTATGAAGTGAGTAAGTGGTTAATACACATATCGGGTGACATTGAAAACATGGTTTCAGTTTTCTCGAAGCGCTTATCAGTGCAAGTTCTAATTTCTCTAAGTGTGAATACCTAGTTTCTGCATCCCCTAAGGTTCGACTTACATAATAGACAGGAAACTGCGTACCTTGCTCTTCTTGAACTAGGACACCAGTTACCGCGATTTCGGATACTGCCAAGTATAAGTAAATTTTCTCATCTACCTTCGGAGTGTGAAGCAGAGGTGGGCTCAATAAGTATCGCTTCAATTCTTCCAATGCCTGTTGGCATTCCTGAGTGCAGGCGAAATCATTTTTCTTTTTTAGTAAGGAGAAAAACTTGTGGCTCCGATCCGATGACCTCGAGATGAATCGACCCAAGGTGGCTATCCGTCCAGTCAGCCTTTGTATGACTTTTACCTTATCTAGGACGGTGATGTTCTCGAATGGACTTGATTTTATCGGGGTTGATTTCAATCTCCCGATTTGATACCATGAAGCCAAGGAATTTTCCTGATCCGACCCAAAAAGCACATTTTTCGGGGTTGAGCTTCATGTTGTGCTTCCTTAAGATTCCGGACGTTTCCTGCAAATGAGCCAAATGGTCCTCTACGCGCAGGGACTTAACTAGAATGTCGTCAATATAAACTTCCATTGACTTAACTATTTGTTCTTCGAACATTTTGTTAACTAGGCATTGATATGTAGCTCCTACATTTTTTAGCCCGAAGGGCATTACATTATAGCAATAGGTTCCATACTTGGTGATAAGAGAGGTCTTTTCTCAGTCTTCCGAGTCCATTTGAATTTGGTTATACCCGGAATAGGTGTCGAGAAAAGTAAGGATCTCGTGGCCGGCCGTGGCATTGATCATGAGATTGATGTTAGGCAGTGGAAAAGAATCTTTTGGACATGCTTTATTTAAGTCCTTATAGTCTACACACATTCTAAGTTTGTTCCCTTTTTTAGAGACTACCACTACATTAGATGCCCATTCGGGGTATTTTACTTCCCGAATGGACCCTATATTAAGAAGTTTAGTTACCTCGTCCTTTATAAAAGCGCACTTTACCTCGAACTGGGGTCTTCTCTTTTGCTTCACCGATCTAAACTTGGGGTCCAGGCTCAGTCGATGCGTTATAATTTTCGGTGGGATTCCTATCATGTCTAAATGGGACATGCAAAATAGTCTATATTATTAATAAGAAATTGAATAAGTTTTTTCCTGAATTCGGGGGTTAACCTCGTTCGCAGGTATACCTTTCGCTCGGGTAGACACTCGATTAGTATAACTTGTTTCATCTCTTCGACCGTTGATTTGGTAGCATCTGATTCTTTGGGAACAACAAAGGTCCGAGGGGTTAGGAAGTCCTCCTCTTCTTCTTTTACTACCCGTTTCTCCGGTTCGGTCAAGGCTGGGGCCGGTGATTGCTATTTGGCTGCCTGTTTATCTTTGGTGCTCAATCTTTTCGAGGTTGATAGTTTCGAGATTGGTGTTACTTCATTGACTGCAAACATTTCTTTTGCAACATGTTGTTCCCCGTATACCGTCTTTATACCATCAATCATTGGGAATTTCATCATTTGGTGGAAGGTCAACGCTACTGCCCTCATGTTGTATATCCAAGGCCTTCCGAATAGTGCATTATATATTATCTCGCCTTCAATGACATGGAACTTAGTATATTGGATGGTCCTGACCATATTTACAGGTAGGATAATCTCCCCCTTAGTTGTTTCACTGGCCATATTGAAGCTGTTTAGGACTCGGGATGCATGTATAATTTGGTCCTGCAGGCCGAGCTGCTCCATGAACCTCGATCTGATGATGTTTGCCGAGCTACCTAGATCCACTAAAACACGCTTAACTTGAATTTTATTTAACAAGATAGAAATTAATAGAGCGTCATTGTGTGGCTGAAAAATGCCTTCTGCCTCTTCGTCATTGAACGGTAAAGTGCCTTCGGGCACGTAGTTTCGAGTCTGTTTCTCCCTAGTGATTGACACCTTAGTGCATTTGAATAGGGGTCCCTGCAGAAAGTCGACCCCTCTGACGATCATATGAATGACATGTTGAGGTTCTTCTTGTTCATTCTTCCTGTTGTTGTCCCTTTCCCTGAAGTGATTCTTGGCTCGGTCGCTGAGGAACTCTTGAAGGCGACCCTCGTTGAATAGGCGTGCTACCTCTTCCCTCAATTGCATGCAATATTCGGTCCTATGACCGTGTGTGCCATGATACTTACATATTAAATTCGGGTTCCTCTAAGAAGGATTGGTCTGTATAGGTCTGGCCCACCTAGTGTCTTTGATCCTTTTTGATAGCTGATACTATGCCTGATGCACTAACGCTGAAATTGTACTCTGATAGCTGAGGTACCTCAGTGGGATCTGCATACTTGTCAAAGCCAGTTTTACTCATAAGTCCCCAAGAATTCTGTCCTCAATCGCTTCTTCGATCATTCCGGATGGAGTTGCGTCCTGGACCGTTGTTCCTTCAATATGCAACATATGGCTGCTACCGATATTCGACCTTGGCTTTCTATCGACGTCCCTCTGAATTTTACCTGTCGACCGATTTGGATGTACTGAACTGGAAGGAGCTCCTAATTGGTCATCTTCGACCATGATCTTCGATTGATATTGATTGTGAACATCTTCCCAAGTTACAGCTGGGCACTCGATCAAATTTTGTTTCAGCTGTTTCTATGCTATCGAACTCCGTTCATTCAACCCTTGGGTGAAAGCTTGAACGGCCCAATCATTCGTGATCGGTGGCAATTCCATGCGTCCCATTTGGAATCGGGACATGAACTCCCTTAGCATTTCATTATCCTTTTGTCTCACCTTGAAGAAATCTGATTTCCTTGTTGCGACCTTTATGGCCCGACGTGCACCTTTACAAAAGAATCCGCCAACATGGAAAATGAATCGATGGAATTTGGTGGCAGGTTATGGTACCAAATCATTGCTCCCTTCGACAGGGTTTCTCCGAACTTTTTCAGCAGCACATACTTGATCTCGTCGTCCTCCAAATCATTACCCTTAATGGCGCATGTGTAAGAGGTAATATTCTCATTGGGGTCAGTGGTCCCGTTATACGTTGGTATATCAGGCATACAGAATTTCTTTGGAATAGGCTTCGAAGCCGCACTCGGAGGGAAGGGGTTTTGCACAAACTTCTTCGAATCCATTCCTTTCAAGATAGGGGGTTCCCCTAGTATCTGGTCAACTCGAGAGTTATAAGTCTCCACCTTTTTATCATTGGCTTTGATCTTCTTCTCCTCTGATTCAATTCTCTTGGTGAGTTCCTCGAGCATTTTCATTAAGGCAGGATCGGTCGTTGATATGTTATTGCTCAATGTTTCCGTCACTGCCTCGGTACGGGGAGTAACCTCTGGCTCGACCCTATTCGGAGCTCTGTGTTGGTTTTGTAACTGAGCGATGGTGGTTTGCTAATCCTGAAGCATTTCAAATATCACTTGGAGATTCACTCCTTCGTCTCCTCTGCCTTGTGTACCACGGCCATCAGATCGGCCTTCTGTGTGTACACTCCCCTCGAGATCTGCGCCTAAATTCGTATTCAGAGAAACGTGTGAACTAACGTCGATTGGGTAGATGGGAGGTGCTCCTCCGAGATCAGCCCGTGGCACCTCAATTCCTGGAGCAATAACATTGTCGTTTCCCCCGTAAAGTCCGAGTCCATTGTCACCGTGTGTGGATGCGTGTAACTGAGTTTGACATGTTTCAACCTGAAAGCAAAAGTTCTTGACAAAGACAAGCGTAAAATGATTTGTTTTACCAGAATCAGTACTGGACAATCACTATTATCCTTAGCCCCATGGTGGGCGCCAAACTGTTTACCTCGAAATTCGAGTAACAATTAAAGTTGTATTATGGTTTTAAGGATATGTGATCTGATTGAATACCAATTGATAAGTGATGAATAACATAGATAAATTGAAAGACAAAATAAACCAAACAGTGTTGTAGCCACGTATCGATCTCGATTCGGGATAGTCTCGAGATCAAGCAATACGAATAGTAAAGAACAACAATGAATAATAATTAAATAGAGAGCAACGTGTCTATTATTTTATCAGTGAATGTAATGCGTTTACAAATGAATGAGGTCCCTCTTTATATAGTATAAGAATCCTAGATAAGGTACAACTCTAATAACGGAAATAAATCCCATGATTGGTGCTAATAATCGCTTAATTCGATCCGTTCCGAGATTTCCGCCGAGATCTTTGGTCGGTTGCTATTATCTTGCCATTCCGTTACTATGCCTTGCTCGAAGTCGGCCATGCCCAGTTTCAATCTTCAGCGGATGCTTCGATCTATATGTTTTATACTATGACATCGACCTCGATCCATATCCGTAATGACCTCACCTTCGAGGTGGTTCCTCGTGCCTATAAAATCGACCATACCCGATTTTAACCGTATACAATGTCACTTTCTTTTAGTTTGTTTAGCATATTTTAATTGAGGTTCACTTTGGAGGTTAGGACCGTTAAAAGCTTGAGGTTTTATAATATCGAAGATGAATACGTTGAAGGCTTATAGTTTAATAGTATTCGCAATAAAAGTCTTTTCTACAATTTTTTTTTAAGAAAACATTCGATATATGTTTCACATCAAATTTTAAGTAGACTCTTTCAATTACTATTTTTCCTATAATCCAGGTGCAACTTAGTGTTGGTATGAGCTATAAAAGGGAAGTAAAAAAGGAAAATTATTGTTAAGAAACTTAGCTCAAAGTAATAAATAAAATAGACAATAGACGTAGAAAGAAAGAGAAGAGATTCTTATTTCTTCTATGTATTCAAGTATACAATATCACTTCCAATCCTCTATTTATAGTATTACATAGAGGTATGCAAAAGAATACCATAAACATGATATTAAGTATTTGAGATCATGTAAGAAGATCATGGGGGAGATTATGGAGGTATGGGAGTTACAACCATAAGTATTAGAGTTGGGAGTTATGGAGATAATGGAGAAGAGTAGTGGGTGTTATAGGAGTTATGGCCATCCACTATAATCTAATATTTCATAACACTCCCCCTTGGATGCCCATAGATAATGTGCCTCATTAAAACCTTACTAAGAAAAAACCATATGAGAAAAAATCCTAGTGAAGGAAAAAGAGTACACATATCATGTGATACACATTATTTGCGGCCTCATTAAAAAACCTTGCCAGGAAAATCCAATGGGATAAAACCTTAGTTAAAGGAAAAAGAGTGCACCACAAGCTATACTCCCCCTGACAAAAATATCAGTTGATATCTCAGAGACAATGAATTCCAATCTTGTATAACAACTTCTCAATTGCTGAAGTTGACAATGCCTTGTGAAGAAGTTTTTCAAATTATCACTTGAATAAATTTGTTGAACATCGATCATGCCTGAAATAGAACTTTGGCGAAATATGCTCTATTTTGTCTCCTACGATAGTCCTTCTTTTAACTGAGCTATGCATGCAGTATCGTCTTCAATGCAATTGGATTCTTGTTGAATATCATAATGTAGTAGTACCCTCATCTGCAAATAGACTGTTTGAAGAACGAACTTAAAACAAATGCCTGCATTTGCAAAATCAACAAAATCTTGACAGTATTTGTTAGAATAAACAAATCAATATCAAGGATTCCTTTTACAATATAACACTAATGGTATTTAATATCTCCACATAGGAGTAAAACTATATCTATCAAGTATACTGTTATACTCATGGTTTTACCAAGATACGTTAGTGCTCCAATTGCACTAGACACAAAAAAAGTCATATACGCCATTGTTGATATCCAATTTTTCCTCATATTTCTCAAAAAAAAACATATATACCTTCAAAATAGTTAATAAGCATCATCAAGTATTTTTTCGTAATTTTCTATAATTTTTAAAGATTTTTAATTAATTTATTCCTGCACCTTTACTATATAAATAATTGTTAATTGCATCACAAGTAATTTTATAATGATTTGTTATTTAATTTTCATCATCTAAAAGTAGAACCCCATTACACCATGTTCCCCTCAAACCCCTCACTTCTCACCCACTCCCTCACGTCATATGCACACACAACACATGATCTCCATGATTTTCCATTCAACTACCCATATTTACATAGTTAAAAACACATTAATGTATAAATAAAAAAGGAGGAGAACGAGAGAGATAGAAAAAATGGACGGGCCAAAAAAAAAAAGATAAACGAAGAAAAGGAAAAAAGAAGTTGAGAAGGAATAAGAGAAGAAAGGAGGCGCCAAAAAAAAAAAGGAAAAAGAAAGAAGAAGGCAAGAATTTGAAAAAAGGAAAACGTAAATAGGAGCGAGAGTTTGGGAATGAAAATTCCTCTCCCCATTAGAGTTTTCTTCTAATTCTTTTTTAGTTCATGTTGAGATCTCATATATGTATATTTCCACGTCTTTTTTCCGATTTGGATTGTGATTCTCAAATATGGAGTTTAACTGAGATGCTGTTGAGGTGAGTCCGAGTTCGGTTCGGTGAGATCAGTTCGTTCGCGGTTTCATTTTAGAATTCGGCAACTCTATTTGGTTTCTGCTTGGAAGTCCATGTATGTTTTTTTTAAATCTTCGAAGGAAACCCGATTCTGCTATTCTAATGTCTATTTTTAACTGATCTTTTAATTTAAGTAGTTGATGTTCTAATTATATTCCAAACCTTGCTTTACTTGATTTTTGTGGTATTTTGTTGACTGTGATTCGTTAGTCAAACTAGTATATGTTGGAAGTTTGTTGAATCTGTTCCTGAACTCTTGAATGGAGATTTGAGTGAAATACATGGTGTTAAAAGTCGTGACATAAGCTTTGCTTTGTCTTTCCTCATTATTTAGATCTAATTACCATGCTTTTTACATAATCATAGTTTATTATTTACTAACCGTCCTTCTGTTACATTAATAGATTGAAGATGTAATTGGATAAGTTAGAAAGTTTCGTCTTAAAAACAAAAAGGAAGAGGATAGGAATGATGGTGCATGACAGGATATTAAATGAAAGTAATTTGGGTTTGACATGGTTGTATTCGGTATTACTTTATTACTTTGATCGCTAGTATACTTTTATGCGCGTTTTTAAATAAAATTATTATGATTATGTACACGTTCACATGATATAGTTGTGATTTTCAAAATTAAAACCGAGGTATGCTTTCGCGCAACTTTGGCAAAATAATCTTAGTAATAATAAATTATACAAATAGATGTCTCGAATCTGAAAATAATTGAAATACTCTAAAACACTAGAAAAACTTTAGATGTATTTTAAATATTAGCCAATGTGTTCATACCCTAACCTTGGATTGATATGCTCAATAGTAAAAGGATCATGTGCGCGTTCCGCGTCTCGATGCCTGTATATTTAAAATAATTATGTTATAACCATGTGTACATTCCGTATCTTAGTTTAACATTTAGCTTCAGAGAAGAATACCTTGTATGCGTACCGCACCTAGGTGAACACATAAAAAAGTACATAATTAATTAAGCGGTAATAGATAAGCCATAATCAATAAAATACAAGAATAGCTAAAAATTGGATTTAAGCCTTACATTAGTCAATAAAGCGACCGTGCTAGAACCATGGGACTCGAGGGGTGCCTTACACCTTCCCCGCGGTCAACAGAATTCCTTACTCAGTATTTTGTTTTCGTAGACCATGAATTAGGAGTCAAATCTTCCTTTTGATAAGGGATTCAATAAAAGGTGACTTGGAACACCAAAACTCAATTCCAAGTGGCGACTCTAAATAATAAATAATCTCTTTTCAATATGTCACTTCAATTGGAAAAACTCTTCTTACACAACCTCGTAAAAGGGGTGGGTAGCAAAAAGAGGTGTGACAAATGCTGTTGACCCATGTCACTGCATGGTTTAGAAGATTGACAAATGACTGACCAGTTGAACCAGGTCCATCAGAGCACACATCTTGAACTAAATATTTGGCACATGAACCGTATATGCATAGGAGATATTTGTGAATGTGAAATATCAATGAACCAAGAGATTGTCTCCTAATGCGAAAAGGTTGCAAACTGATGAGATGATTGAAGTCGAATTCAGCAAGGAAAGTAACAAAATAAAGGAAGTTGAGTTTGGTACGAATTATGTTCACCCAGGTAGAGTTGGACTAGAATTGGACGACAAGCTCAACTGACTCTATAAATACTTGATGTATTTCTGCTGGAATTTGACACGCACAAAAGCTGAAATGAATCAAAAGTCTGAAAGCAAAGTTCCAGAGCCAATTTACTAGCAGAGTCATTGTGCGATTACAGATCAACTAGAAGAACCAGTTCCATATGATTGATTATTGAGTCTAGTTGATTGTAGTAGGAGTTTTCATATTGTATGTTTCAGCTTTCATAGAAGCAATTGTAATAGGTACGCTTGTTCAAGTTAGAGTTAACTTGAGGTGTGTAGAAATTAGCTAGGGGCTAGTTACTACAAAATGATTAGAGTTAGTCCTAGGATTACAAAAGAGTTTATTTTGTAAGTCCGTTTGGCTCAGAGATTTAGTGAAGAGTTTGAGCAAATCCTACTGAGGAGTAGGTCGTGGGTTTTTCACCTTTTGAGCCAGGTGTTTTCCACGTAAAAATCCTTGTGTTTTTACTTTACTGCTTTTAATATTCCGCGACAGTAGAAGTAAGTACATCAAGAAGAACCAGGTTCTTCTAGTGAGACAGCACTCGAATATTGGGTACCACACAAAGTAACTTATCTTCTTGTGAGGTATTGATGTCTAAAACATCAATTGGTATCAGAGCAGGTTATCCTTGAAAGGCTAACACCTTGGAGAAGATCAAGATGAGTGCACCACCTGGAAATTGGGAAGGTCAATCAACTGCAAGGCCACCACTCTTCAATAGCCAGTATTACTCTTGGTCGAAAAATAGTATGAATGATCACCTAATTGGAGAAGACTATGAACTCTGGGACATAGTCACTGATGGTCCTCTAGCTACCATGATGAAGACTGCTGAAGGTATAGATATACCAAAGACAAGAGCTGATTGCACTGCTGAGGATCTAAAGAAATGGGAGAAGAATGCAAAGGCCAAAAAGTGGCTAGTATGTGGACTAGGTCCAGACGAGTACAACAGAATCCAAAGCTGCACCACTGCCAAAGAGATCTGGGATACCTTGCAAGTAGCTCATGAAAGAACACCTCAGGTAAAAAGGTCAAGAGGTACTCTACTATACTCTCAGTATGAAAACTTCACTATGAAAGAAGGAGAGACTATCCAAGAGATGTACACAAGGTTCACAACCTTGACTAATGAACTGAAGTCTCTTGGAAGAGTCATTCTTGAAGAGGACAAGGTTGAGAAGATCCTAACAAGGGTCTTGCCTATTTCTTGGGAAAGAAAAATCACTGCTATCCAGGAATCCAAAAATATGGCAACCCTAAGATTGGATGAGTTGATTGGAAACCTCACCGCCTATGTACGGAGAAGACAGACAATGAAGATGGATGGTTCAAAGAAGGAGAAGAGTCTAGCACTAAGAATCACTGAGGGAGCAGATGTGGAAGATGATGATATGGCCATGATCACCAAAGAATTCAGAAACTTTCTCATGAGGAAGAAAGACATCTTTAGAAGAGGAAACTACAACAAAGGAAAAGCTCCAGAAAAGCCAACCAACGAGGGTTGCTATAAATGTGGTAAGACTGAACATCTCATTAAAAACTGTCCTCAATGGGAAGTATAATGGAAAAAAGAGAGATATGAGAGAAGGAACAGGAAGAAGGAACAGGTCCAACCCAAGAAAAACACAACAAAGGCTATGGTTGCTGCTTGGGGGGAAAGTTCAGATGAAGAATCAGAAGATGGGGAGACTGAAGATCAGGCGCTCATGGCAATTGGAGAATCTGATGAGGAATCACATGAAGAACCAGAGGTAAGTATCTCCCATCTTAAAAACAAAGTAAAGTTCCTATCTAAGGAAAAACTCTCTGAGTTGCTACTTGATTTCATAGATGATTCTGAGGAAACAACCAAAGAGAAGGATCAACTATCTAAAGAATGTGCAATGCTAAAAGCAAAGTGCATGAACCTGGAAATCAGAGTCAGTGAATCTGAAAAGAAAACTACTGACTTGTTGAACCAAGTTCATCCACTTGAACCTGAGATTCTAGAACTAAAATCTGAAAACTTAAAACTAAAGCTAGGATCAAGTAAAAAGGTTGTTGATTATTCTCATATCATGTTAGAAGAAAACATGGGAAAACTAAAAAATAAGATGTATGCCAAGGATGAACAGATAAGAAATCTTAATGAAGAACTTGGCAAAGTCAAACATGAATTAGATCGAACTTGTAAATGGAATAAATCCTCTGACGCCTTGATATGGCTTCAAGAGAATCATAGTAGCAACAGGAGAGGTATTGGCTTTGGAAGTCAATTGCCCAAGTGGGATCCCAAAAACAATTATCTCACTCTTCCTGAGAATAAAAATTTGCACCCATTGTGGTAAGACTGGTCACTACAAATATGAGTGTACTGCAAAAGAGCAGGCCAGTCGAAGAAATGAGAGGTTTGTAAAAGGGAAAAACTGGCTACCAAATTGGGCCAAGAAAAATTTGATTCATCCATTCTCTCATAGAAAAGGACCCAAACTAGTTTGGTTTCTTAAGACTAACCTCTGATTCTTTTTGTAGGTTCAAGTGAGAGGAGGCAGCCAGATTTGGTAGTTGGATAGTGGCTGCTCAAAGCATATGACTGGGAACATCGAACAGTTCCTTTCACTTGAAAGTACAAAGGAGGAAATGTCTCATTTGAAAATGGAAAGAAAGGTGAAATCATTGGGATTGGTAATGTAGGTAAGGATGACACACGATCCATTGAATATGTGTATGTAATAGATGGCTTGAAATATAGCCTGATCAGTGTATCACAACTGTGTGACAGAG
>ML330955.1:0-22623 GCA_005239505.1 Nicotiana paniculata
CTTTTACTGAACACTGGAAACAAACAGAGAAAAATCAGAACAGTTTTCTTTATTCAAAAGGTCCAAAACAAATCAGCAGGAGGGGATTTTCTCTTTCAAGAACTCTTGAAGTTTCCCTTTCTGGTTTCCTTTTATTGGTGCTCTGATTTGGTTTTGCTTCTGGATTTTCTGAAATTCCCCTGGTTTGTTTTGCTTGCTGGGTTTTCTGGTTTGTTGCTGCCTATTTGCTGCTGAATCCGTCTCTCCTTAGTTCTTATTGCTTACCTGACCTTTATTTGGTCAGGATCTTGGTTATTTCTCTTTCTTCCAAAAAAGGTATGTAACAATGAACTTACAATAAGATTGTTATGCTCAGAATCCATGTTAGTTTGATGTTGAATGTTTAATGCTTGCTATTCTTTCCCTGATATTATGTCAAGGCTGAACTTTATTCTTTTGGTATATCAATCTGAAATAATATTTGAGTGACAAGATGTTAAAGAATCTGAATGTATGTGATAGTATATAAGCCCTTAAGGTTATTCTGTTTTGATTTCAAGATTGTTCAGAATGCATTCAGCATCATGGGGCATTAGTCTCATGTAAATCCATTAGTGAAATAATTGCACCATGGTGCAGAATCCGACCTTCTTTATGGTCAGGTTCTCTCCATAAAAGTGCACAAAAATATGATTTCATTTGAGCCTCTTTGGTCAATAAAGAGATTCAACAAGCAAATCCCTGTTTAGTTTAATATTAGCACTAGGGTAGATGAGCTTGAATTATTAATAGTCGAGATCACCCCTCAATAGTGCACAAAACAGCAATATAAGTGGCTGAAATTCACCATTTAAAAGGTTAGAAGGTATAGCTAAAAAGGCATTAGGGTGAGAGATTTGAACCCCCAAATGGTCAAATCCATCCCCTTTAAAGGCCTAGATGATTAAAGCACCACATAATTAGAATTAGGTAATGTTAAAGCACTAAGGCAGATGAGTTCGACTCTTTGATAGTCAAATCCGTCTCACAACAGTGCACAGACAGTAATTGGCTTACTGAAATTATCCTTTCAAAGGATGTAGAAATCTGGAATCTTTCCTGTTGATCATGCTTTCTTTTTTTTGAAACACCTACAAAATCAAGTTAAGGAATTGATAGTCCCAAGTACAAAAATGACCAGCCCGGAGGTGAATTGATCCTTGTATGATCATATTCATCCTGAGAGAGTGCATAAAGCATTCTGCCAGACAGGATAGTCTAAACGCACGCAATAACAGAATTGAAACTGGCCTCTTCATGGCCAGTTTGGTTTTGGTGATTGTATAACTCCTAGACTGTACTAGTTTTGTTCTACAGATTACAAAGAGGAGATTCGAACGTAAGACCCTGAGGGAGTTTCGAATCAACATATTAGTTTAAATTTTATCTTCTAGTTTATTTAGTTCTGAAAAGGCACAGTAATAGCCAAATTGTAATTCCCCTCTCCCCTTATTCCTTTAATTTTCATTGTAATATAAAGACCGGACTGTACATTTAATTTCTGTTTTTTCATTCATATTCCTGAATTTTCGAGTTCATATTTTGTTGTTTTGTTCTGCCTTGGTACTAGACAAAAGAAAAATAGGTATAAACAATCTCATCTTGGATTTATTTTCTCCTCAAAAATGGTTATCTCAAATTCAATGGAGTTTCCGCACCAATCAGTAGATTTCAGTTCACCTTGTATTTTCTAAATACGTAAAAATCAAGATGTACATGTGCATTGGACTTTAAAACTTTAGACCCATGAAATTAGTATCGTCAGGATTACTGGCCCCAAATTTAACCGCACAGGGCAGAGTGATTCCAGTTTTTCCATAGGTATCAGACTGGGCAAATAATGTATTTAGGTATCTGAATTTCATATAAAACAAGGCTCGATGAGTCCATAGCCTATAAGATGCTCTTTTAAAAAATAACGAACACCGTTTAGAGATCCTGTAGGTAAAATGGATACCCTTAGTTAAAATTTGGATAAAGATCAAATATCATACCGAAGTTATCTAACCAACATTCGGGAGCGACAACTCATGTCCCCGTCTTTGAAACTTCAAAAATTATGGTAAAAATCACATGTTGTAATTACGGGTGCATTTCATGTGGCGAAGTTACAATATGTCCCAAGAAACAAACAAGTGCACGCCATCGTGACTTGTTTCAAGATAAATCCATAAATATCAAAACCGACTTATATACATATCCCGTAAGTTGAACTACTACTTTTAGATAGAGATTCCAAAACTTTAGAGAACAATTATAGGCATTCTCTTATTCGTCATGACCATAGTCATGACTATGTCATCAATTCGGGTGTGGCAACTCATGTCCCCGACTCTAACTCAAAACATTAATTAAATAAGAGCGTCGTGAATCGCGGGTACATTTCATGTGGCGCGGTTTGCAACGTGTCCAAAATAACAAGTGCACGTCATCGTGACTTGTATTAAAATAATTCCATAAGTATTNAATAAATAAATGGTGTCCCGGAACACCGTAAAAATCCGGATGGCGACTCTGAAAACTAAAATAAATCCCAAATCTGAATAATGTCACTTCAATTGGAGAAACTCCCATATCCAACCCTGTGTCGGAAAAAGGAGGTGTGACACATTTTATTTGAATAAAAAATTAAAACAAAACACTGTTTTCAAACAATTAGAAAATAGTCAAAATCTATGGCCAAACTGGGGCTTAAATGCACAAAAGCTCAAGTGTTCATTAATTGTAAATATGAGAAACTTGAAAATGAAACAGAAGGGAAGATTTAAGAGATGTACCTCTGAACAAGAGTGATTAAAGATTTTTAAACACATAGTTCAGGCAAAAAAAAAAAAAAAAGAATTGTTCACTGCACCTGATTCAAATCAGGTTTCAGATTGATTCTGAAATTTCTATTTGATTCAAAAATTGAAATGTAACAGTTTCTTTAAATAAGGGCCATATTTGCAATTTCTACAAAGGTCAACAATACAGTGTTGCAGTTAAATAAGTCCCCAAAATTTTCTTAATCCCAATACTAAGATCAATAGCCCAAAACTGAGAAAAAAAGAAAAACTAAACATGAAATCACCTACCCCCAAAAGGAAGCACGACGACTCAGGGCAACTTGGTTCAATGTTCCTCGGCTCTCTATATAGTCGCCCTAACCGTATCTGCCAGTAACCCTTGCACTCAAAAAGATGCCTGGTTTGTGGGGGCAGCACTCGAACTCAACCTTTCTGTAAAGAGGGGGGAGCGCTTTACAACACTGGAAGATACACAAGAAATGGATGATGAAGGGGGGTCAGATTGAATCGACCAAAGAATCAGTGTGGATATTGTCAACCCACTTAAATCGACGTATAATTGGGGTAAAGCTGCAACAAGCTATCTAGAGTTTCAGGTAAGAATTTTCTTGCAAACAAGTAACATGGTCGTTGGTTTCCATTCCATAGACATGGCCTAATTTGAACTTCCTTCTGCAATATGGAAAATAACACGGGAAATCTATCAGATAATGTAGCTTTCTAGTGAGACAATGCAAGGGAAGCGTCAGATTAATTATTCATACCCTTGTGTCGCTTGTGACATGCACATTCTCTGAAATAGACTGCAGAAACAGTGAGGAGAAACGTTAAATCATGTCATGATTGAAAAGACGACTAGACGTAATAAAAGAGAAAAAAGAAGTGGCATAAATGTATGCATGCCGAGGGAAGTTAGCCATACTGTTATGTTTCTCATAAGATCAGAAGTAATGTCTTTGCGCACGTATGATTTTGGGTGCCACTTCCCTTCGGACCAATCAACATGTGTTACTGACCAGTTCGCAATTCCAGTTGGGTCAAGCATCTGCAAATTTATAAGAACAAGAAAACCAGTTAGTTTGTAAATGATCAAAAGCAGGATGACTAGAAGACGCATCAATGAAGAAAACTACTCACATAGAAAAAGGTTGGTAGATAGTGCTCATCAGAATAGCAGTTACGATTACCCTCCATGTTTGGCTGTTGCATTATTAGAGACAAAAGTGCAAGTGATTAATGAAAATTAACCAAATTCACATCTAGACAAACAAACAAACAAACAAAAAAGGCCAGAAGAAAAGAAAGCGGGGAGTGGGAGATAATGGTTAATGTAGTTGTAGAGAAATTTTTAGAAGTCTATGGATACAAGCATGTTTTATTGTGCCTGTAGCAAATTCCATGATCAAACATTGTTGAAGTTTCCAAATAACAATACAAATAGAGATTTAAGAAAAAAACTTTAAGTGGAAATAACAATATGAACAAAGAAATAATGCCAGAGAACAATAGTTTTTATGCTTCAATTCAAAGGCAAGCGGATGTTTTAAATCCAAGGGAAGAGAAGAGTAGTTGAGACTATTTGCGAAAGATGAATATAACATAAACCAATAGCAGACTAATCCCACCTTTGTTATCAACTACACCTCAGTCCCAATTATAGTTGGGGCTGGTTATATGAATACTCTCTGGCATATATTATGTTCTATTCAGGTCAGTCTCACATTCAATAAACTTTCAGAAATTTTAATGCTAATTAGTTCTCCAAAACAATCAAACAGCGTGGGAAGAAATGATGTAATTAAAACATCAATGCTCTACGCATCAATGAAATAAATACAGTCAAAAAAATAGCTAATAGCATAATCATAACATCAGCCAAAGTATGATTTAAAAAAAAACACCTTGCAGTATTCCTTGAATTTTCTATAGTAGAGACTGTCAGCCATAACTGCAAGGGCGTGCTGTCGCTTCATCGTGAACCACTGTAAACATTCAGAATGTAACCTATCAGAACAAGAAAATCGTATTCAAATTGGCATATCAGGCTATTAAGCTATAAGAAGTGCTCGACAGCTACCCCTATATTTGGCCATCTAAGATGGCGAAAAGGAATTCTACCTACAGAATACTGCAATTAACCAACTCATTGAACACTTAACAGAATACAAAACCAAAATATCCTGTTGTGTTTGAACAAATTATTATTGAATGGGAAAGTTTTATAATTCGTGAAATAATACGACCAATGTGATATAGAAAAAATGGAAAGCCGGAGAAGAGAATCTGTTCTCTCTTTCGGATCCGATCCTTTATTTTTTTAACACACTTTATGAAAACATATAAGTTACCAAAAACAAGAGTATTGGAGCTAAAGGCTGATTGTTTACTTGAAGTGCACCAAGCATAGTTTCCAACATGCACAACAAGATTGGTAAAATAGGAAAGTGAGTGTTGAGCGCCATATTCTCTCTCCACTCATTCCTCAACAAACAAATAAATGAGAGAGAATCAATAATTAACAGCAAAAGTTGTGTAAAAGGCACCTGTGCACCCTTTCGAAAATCCTTCTTTTCAACTTCAGGTAACATACGTTCATAATATCTGCCACTTCCATGGGGACCAGGATCCTCAAAGCTGAGAAGAAAGAAAAGGAGCACCTTTTTATTTTTGATGAAGAAAGTGCATTTCTTTAATTATATAAGAAAATGAGTCTTGTTCAAATGGACCAGTAAATAATACGAAAGGAGTCACAATAATTACAACTTCAAGAAAGTTCAAAATTACTTTAGAGTGATTTTAAGCCCATGTAAAATAATATTCTAAAGATGATTAGCAAATATAAACTATCACAGAGCACCATAAGGTATGACAACTACATAACAAGAACATCAGAGGAATTGTCTTACCAGTCCACAAAACTGATATTTGTATACATCAGGTAGTTGTAAACATAGTCAAAATCACGCAGCGGTATACAACTGCAAGTTGATAAGCGACATGATCAGAAATGATATAATGGCATAACTGCAAAAATAAAAAACAAGAGAAATCATCAAATGTCAACCTGTCAGAAAGTAATACAAAATGCTGATTGTCAGTTTCTTTTAGCGCGTATGCTAAAAGGCGTCTCTCTGCATCAACCATAGAAATCTTTCCCCACACTACCTGCAATGCAGAAACGTTACTCCACAACTCGGCCATATAAATGAAAATGATAAATACCTCTGACTTCAAATGACTAATAGCCTGTTTGGCCAAGCTTTTATTTGGGCCAAAAGTGCTTTTTTGGGGCAAAAGCACTTTTGGCCAAAAATTGAGGTGTTTGGCCAAGCTTTTGGAAGGAAAAAAAGTGCTTTTGAGGAGAAGCAGAAAAAAGTAGCTTTTTCCAAAAGCACTTTTGAGAAAAATACACTTAGAAGCAGTTTTCGAAAGCTTGGCCAAACACTAATTACTGTTCAAAAGTGCTTTTCAAATTAAATAGCCAAACACAAACTGCTTCTCATCAAAAGCATTTTTTTTAAAAGTACTTTTGAAAAAAGCACTTCTCAAAATAAGCTGATTTTAGAAGTTTGGCCAAACAGGCTATAAGATAGCTATAAGTATCTTCGTATTTCTCTAAGCTATGTTACATGAGCCGTTCATTTGCATCGACATAGCGGTGTCAAATAGGTATCACAAGGGTGCAATACTTCGTGAGGGTTCTTCAAAATTCACTAAAATTTAGCAAAAAACTTGACATACTTGTTCTGAATACATAAACAAACCCATACTTTATACGTGCCTGTAATCGAATTCAAGTAATATAGGGCGATATTTAAATTTAAAATGAAAAATGAAAAAGAAGACACTTGCAGAAAATACAGTGACTATAAGCAATACTAACTTGCATTATCTAATAAACATGGCTGACTTGAGATACTCAACTTAATTCTCGAGGTCTATTCACAACAAAAACCCGTGCCACTAAAAAGGGTAATAGCCAGAGTAGTATTGACAAATTGTGCCACTTGCAAAGAAAGGAGGAAGTGGATCCTGTAGGTTACACAAAGTTCTAGATCCATTTGAATTCATAAAGGAGACAAGCGTAATCCATTCCAAGCAATTAAAAGAAGCAAATGTAGTACGATGGAGCTGATGAGTAATGATGTCGCAAGATGTTGCATATCAACTAGTTGCTGCTGCCAATTCTCAATCATTCTTCTTAGACTCTGTGTTAAACTGTTAATCAGTTTATCACGCAAACAACAGCCTGATCACACAAAAAGCCAGTGGCACAATCTACAGAACTCTTTTCTCATTCAGCTTTTTTTTTTTTTTTTTGGTTAATTGGAATTTGAATCTAGGAGTCATCGCAAACAAATATCCATGGAAGAAGCATGACAGAAGATGTCCACATACAACAAAATCCAAAAAAGACAATGACTTCAATTTCTTCAAAGGAACAAAACGTATTTCAAAAAAGTACATGAAAATGTTTCAAGCGACAAATTTGATGAGATACAGTATCTCATTAGTTACAATGGTTTGTGTATCAGAAAAAATAAATGGACAAAAGTTCAGGCAACAAAATTAAATACTCCGTCTCATCAGTGGCAATGAAAACAAAGAAGAGTACTAATTTAACGCAGTATGACAAACCTTATCACTACGAATTTCCCGATTGACAAAGTAACGGCTAAAATGTACTGGTTTGTCCTTAGATGCATGTACATAGACAGAAAACTTGCCTTCATGGCCCTGAAAGAGAAACAATTTTATAAAACCATCAATAGAGAAAGCTGAAACGCAGCGTGGAACTACTGCGAGAATATGAAAAACAAACCTGAAAAAATCTGTCCCAGAGCTTTTCAAATGGCAATGCACCAGGTGTCAGGAACATAAATGCAATTTTGGGGTTCTCCGGCATAACAGGGGGTGTGTTCAGAATTTCATTAGTTACAACATGGGAAGCGAGCTCTTCATCTGTCAATTCTCTGGCGGGTGCAGGCGGAAGCCAGTCGGAGAGCCCCTTGCAACCATTCAGTGAGAACACATAACAAGCACCAGAACCTTGAGGGGGGTAAACATAAGCACAAATTAGGAACAAACTAACTAAAGAAACCAACACGATTATCCATGTTGGTTTCTTTAACTGAGCACGATGGCGAGGTGCTGACAATATTTGCATGTCCTTCATGCCTAAATGCCACCCCTGAGATGTCTTCATCTAGGAACTATATACATCAGCAATCCAACAACATCAAAAACTAGAGCCCTTGACCAATCTCTGAGATCAATAACAAAAGTGCACTGCCTTATCTTTGACCAACCCCTACAATCAGAAGCAATATTTGTGAATCGATGAGAACAAAATCAAAGCTGCAAGAGGATGAAAAATTAACAAATAAGTAGTTAGAGTTAAATTAAGATCTTTAACTTCAGATGTTCTTGTAAAGAAAAATCCTTAATCCCTTTCATTATCTTGTGCTCATTCGGAATTTAACTCCTAAAGTTTCAGTTAGAATATTGGATCCCCTACAAGCCTCCCATGTAAGAGAAACACAAGGAAAGATTCACACTTCCCATACTAGAGTCAGAGTCCAGTTGATATAGCCAAAAAAGAGAATAACAGTCTGCGTACACATACATCTTCTATCGAAAATGAATCAGATATTCATAAGCTGCACGAAACATGGAAATTAGCCTTCCACTTCAAACAGAGAGCAGAATTATAAAATCCGACAAAATGACTTTATTCAACTGGCTCTATAAAGAGATCAAGTTAATACAGAATTTTTTTTATTCTACCTCAGCATCCGCAGAATTAAACAGTAAAAAAGATCCAAACTCTAAGGAATTCCCAGGAAGTAGAAAAGCAAAGAGACATGAAAATTTGAGTACACAAATAATTGGGTAATGAGATCACATAAGATAACATAGCAAATAACAACCTTTACAACAATTATAAAGATTCCTAGGTTGCCCCAAACAACCTTAAATTAAAATCACACCCATTTATCAGACCTCAAATCTATCCACTCCCCACTCCCCAACCCCACCCTCCACAATCAACTTCAAATCCCCATCATCACCGTAAAACACATACATCATACATAAACAGACAAATACATATATCCCCATAAATGCAACAACCCCATCAAAGAATTAATCTTAAATCTTTTCAAGAATCAATAATTTCAATCAAAGTTCAAATTTTTACTCATAAGGGTACGTCTAGAATTACAAGCAAACACAAACCCACATCATAGAATCAAAGAACAAACATAAATCAAGAACGCAATATTACCTGAATAATGATGCAAAGAAAAGAGAGGTTCTTATTTTTTTTTTTGGTTTTCCACTTGCTATTATGGGTGCAAGAACTCCAAATCTTTCAAGCCAAAAAGGATCTGTATTTCTGTGTGCATGTATGTATTATTAATACGAATTATTAGTAATATATTTGGCGTGTGAGATCTAGGGCTAGCACAACAAAGCAAGTGGAACCAAACAGAAAAACAGCGGAGAGAGAGAGAGAGAGAGTAGGGGGGGCTGCTCCAGTGTATCCAATACAATAATTATAAAAATTAAAAATATGTTTTATATATATATAGAAAAAAATTACATTTATGTGTTGTTGTTTTTTTATTCTAATTATCTTAAATCTTTTTTGGTGCGACTTTCCTTTGTGTATGGAGTTTGACCGTTAGTTTTCATACCAAGGTCCAATACTAGGAACTATGGAAGCCGGCAATTATTGGCAATTTGTTTTTTTAATGAGTTTTGAGGAAATCGTTATCTACAAAAATTGTATATTCCTACCTTAATTTACTTTTTGGTCACTAATCTTTGTAAAATAACTTCACCTATCTAGTGAAAAAATAATTTATCTCGTGAATTATCTAACTATAAATACAGATGATTCGTCTAGTCTATCTCATTATTTCGGATTGATATGTAATTAAAATTACTTGTTAGTTAGAAAAGGGCATTTTGGTGCCTTAAGTTTTCGCTATACGTGAAATCGGGGAAAGATCGAACCACAAAGATTTATTGTACGCAGTCGTACGTTACATTTTTACAAGAAATTATTTTCAATTGCTATTTTTGTAACATATAAAGAATTTAATAAATCAAGCCTCCATAGAAATTTGAATTCAAAAGACGAATATTCATGGAACAGATGGCATTTTTGTTGAAGTGAATTGTTTATCCTTTTTTTTTTCTCAATCTTAGAGAGAGAAAAAAATTTTATTGCACCGTTAATGTCATGTTAAATCATTAGTCTTCTGTCGTTATTGAGTTGCTTACATCATATAACTAAAACTTTACAAATGGCAATTATTCATCATTTTATTATATATCCAGTTAAAGCAAATTGTGAAAATGGTAAATTTGAATTGTATTTAAATTTGGATAAGAATGATTACACAACTAATGTATTAGCAAAACAGTAAATTAAATAGTACTTCATCAAAAATTCAAATATATATTAAATAAGAGCGCCACAAATGTGGGGAAGAATTAAAGGCCAGAAAATGTTGCCAAATCTGTTTAAATTATTTTAAATAATGAGGTACCAAAAATAATCTTTGGACAGTCATGATGACAGCAATGAACACTGATAAAAAAAAATTGACGGGTTTTCCTAAAATAGTTGTGCTTGATTCATCATCTATTATATGCCCAATATTTATAAATTGGCAAATTACCAAAATAAGTTAGATAGAAATTAACTATTTTCTAGAGATCATACTTTAAGAGAAAAAGAAACTATTTTAAGCAAATTACCCAATATTTTATTGTAAAAATTCATAAATTTAAAATGTTGGTTATGCTTCTATGGCTGAATCATTAGTTTGTGACACTAACAGCCTGTTTGGCCAAACTTTTTGGAAACTAAGGTACTTTTTTCTTTAAAAAATATATTGAAGGTGTTTGGTCGGGACAGAAAAGTGTTTATGAGCACCAAAAGTAGCTTTTCCGTTAGGAAAGAAGCCATAAATTCTAACTTTATTCAAGAAGTAAAAGCAGATTAATTTTTTCAAAATAAAAATATCCTTATCAAAAAAAATTATTTTTCAAGTTATCCCTTATTAATTTAATTTTTTTCTTTTTTGTTTCTACCATCAAGTTATTCATTTTTCTTATGTTTCATCATTTTTTATTCTTCTTTAAATAGTTTCTCTACTATAAATAGATCTCCTCTTTTATATAGGATTCATAGAATAAATTTGTAATTTATATTGCACAATGCATATAGATATAAATCACCATGTAAATAGTAAGCAATGCATACCCAATAATATTTATTTGAATAAATATATTTTATATTTACTAAAAAATTTAATATATATTTTACTTTATATTTTGTGAATTGAATTCTCTAGAACAAATAATACTAATTATTTTAATACTCAAAAATACTTTTGAAAAGATTGACGAAATACAATTTGCTTATTAAATATTGCAAAATGAATTTTTTTTCGAAAAGCACTTTTAAATGAAATCACTTCTCAAAATAAATAATTTTTAGCAGCCTCACAAAACAGGCTATAAACCTAACATGCCTTCGCTCGTTACAAACTTTTCTAAAAGTTCCTTGACATCGACAAAGTTTTGCTAATAAAAAAAATTTAAGCAACAAATATGTTTTATTTGAAGACAATTAATCTAAAGAACAACCAAAGGATGTAGTGCAGTGAATGACACTACACTTTCCTTAACCAGAGATCTCGGGTTCGAGCCCTGGGTAAGAAAAAATCCTTGGTAGTGAGCGCTTTTCACCGAATGGGGCCCTACGCGGTGCAAATCCGAATATAGTCGGGTTTCAATGCGAATACCGAATACCGAGTGGTAAACTAAAAAAAATAATAATAATTGCGCAAAAGAAAATTCCTAAAAAGGCAAATGAAAAAGAAGGATATTGGAAATGTGGTCATCAATCGCGAACCAGTAGCGCGTGGATGAGTGAATAGCGCGTGGACTGAGGTCCACGAGAGGTCAAGTTGTCACGTTTTGTTTTGTCCAATCTCGTTTCGCACAATTTCTTCCGACAAGTAAGAGGTGTCCAGGCACATTTGTTTCATATCTTATGGCAAATATGTAGAGTAGAAATACAGTAATGATATTATATTAAATTCACAAATATTATAATTGTTATTTCCGTCTTGATATCCTTTTGTTTTAGTATGTCCTACAAATAATATTTTTATATATAAAAAATAATTTAATTTAAATTTTTATTTTATTCTTAATAAAACGATATACAATTACATAAACATTCGTCGCTTATTTTAGACCACAAAATTTTAAAAGTATCTCTTTGTTCTCTAAAGTTTTTACTAGTCAAATATATTCACCACATAAATTAAACAAAAGAAGTAAAAGATAATAGTATCCGGCTAAGTTTCCTAAAAAGTAAAAATGCTTATTTTTGCAAAAAACAAGGTGTTTGTTTTGAAGAGTTAAGGTTTTCGACTAAACTATTGGATAAAATATAGTATTTTTAACTAGTAGTAGAAGTTATTTTTTACAATGGAATAAAAGTTGAAAAGGGAAGTTTTTCGTTAGTAGTCGCCACTAAAGTTCTTTTTATTTTTTCAGGAAAAAATATACTTTAAAAAAGAGTTTATATTTACAAAACTATTCAACAAATAGGATGAGAGGTACCTCTTACATTATTAACAATAGATCTGAAACCAAAGTATCATAAAAGATGCTATGGTGAAGAAATGAACCTTTGACCTTAATCCAAAAACGTAGCTTATTGAGAGGAAAATTGCCAAGATCATATAAAAAGAGCATAGTTCATTCATTCAACCAGTGTGATGGTAAGCTAGGAACTCGTGTTTTATTCGCCTTTTGCACTTAATGAGCATAAACGATAGTGGTTTGCATTTATTTCGTTTTATGCCTTGTAGGAGATGATTCCAAGTGAAGAAGATGATTTAGAGCTAAATTGAATAATTTGGTGCTTTGAAGACTCAATAAATGCCCAAGAAATTAAACTGGAATCGTGTTCGGGGGTCGAGTACCGAGTCTGGATATCAAAAAGTGAGGAAAAAAATTCCATGTTGAGAAAATTGCACTACCGCGTTGCATGGGGAGCCACGAGGCACAACGCGTCAGTGCATGGGAGATCTCTAACAGAAACATACTCTCTGAACTTCTCTAGTGGCACGATGCATGGTGAGCCACTGGGCGCGACGCGCCTGTGCAAGTCCATTGGAGTATTTTTCCACTTCGTCTTGGAAAGCTAGTTTCATCCGGACTCGCTTCTACATGGTATAAATACATCAAAAATATGATTTTGCGATGACTTTTGAGCTGCGGAGTTTGGATTGAATTCATGTTTTCTTACTTAATTTTGTATGTGATGATTTCTACTACTGTTATGGAATAGTGTTGCCTTTGGATTTTGACAGACATGGTGTACTGATGATAGATTAGGGATTCGATTCTTGACAACTGCTTGAATTTGTTGGTGGAATTTTGAACTATATTGTGAAGTTGTTCATTATTTTGATTAATCGAAACATGAGTTTTATGTTGAATTTCTTTGCATCTTATGCTCTAGTTTAAATTCATGTTTCATCTAGGTAATCGAAAGAGCCTCTTGAATTATTAATTGAACTCGAAAATAGGAAATTTTTTCGTGAGAAGTTGTCCTTTAAACTAAAACGATCATCATATTCAAAGCAAGTGTTCACAGTATCATAGAATTAACTAATTCAAGAATTAGATTCCGAGTTAATTATCTTGTCCCTGTCTTGTCAATTACCCTTACTTCTCTCACTGATATTTATGTGTTGCTCAATTCTTATTTTTCGTGACGAATTGATTTGCTTTAGTTATAGTATTTAATTGTAGTTGATAAATATCCAAATCAATGTGGTAATCATTATGGATGGAAGTTAATTAGAGATTATTAGAATATTGTTTAAACCTAATCTCTGTGGAAACAATGATTAAACTATACAATCTTTGACTATCTTTAATGACCCGGACGGTCGTTTCGAAAGTAATAGACATGTTCCCCCATTTTCTACTTCTTTTGTGTTCTACAACTGCTATATGCCTTACCAGGTTGTTTGGTTCGGGCCCGGAGTGATTTTGGAATGAATTGAGACATTTAGTCTCTTAATTAAAAGTTTAAGTTAGAAAAGTTGACCGAATATCGACTTATGTGTAAACGACCTCAGATTTAAATTTTGATAGTTTTGTTAGTTCCGTTAAGTAATTTTGGACTTAGGAGCGCGTGCGGATTGTGGTTTATAGGTCCGTAGTAGAATTATGCTTGAATTGACGAAAGTTAAAATTTTGGAAAGTTTGACCGGGAGTGAACTATTTTATATCGAGGTCGGATTGGATTTACGGAAGTTGGAGTAGGTTCGTGGTGTCATTTATGACTTGTGTGCAAAATTTGAGGTCCCTTGGACGTGATTTGGTAAGTTTCGGCATCGTTTGTGGAATTTAGAAGTTTCAAAGTTCATTAGGCTTGAATCCGTGTGCAATTTGTGATTTTGTTGTTGTTTGATGTAATTTGAGTGCTCAACCAAGTTCGTATGGTATTTTAGGACTTGATGGTATGTTTGGTTGAGTCCCGAGGGCCTCAGGTGTGTTTCAGGGTGAGTTTTGAGCGAGTCCGGGCATTTCGGCACTCTAATATTGTTCTGATGCTTCTGGAAGTGCGGGACGCATATTTTGGAGTGTCGGGGAAGAAGAAAAGTGCTAAGTCGCAAGAAAAAGTGCTGAAGCACGGGAAAATTGCGGACCACAGAGGAACAGTGCGGACCGCACAATTCTTCTTGCGGCGGCACTTCAGGGTGTTCTGCAGGTTCGCTGGTCCGACTTTGAAAGATTATATCATTTGATCCACAAGAAGTTTGGAGATGATTCAAAAATAAGGTTGTATCCCTTTGTGTCTAGTTTCTATAAAGATAAAGAAATCATAATTTGGACATTTTTACAGAAAGTTATGGCTAATTTACTAAAGCCTGGTACGGCAGAATTGCTGAAGTGCGGCCGCACAATTTGGATTGCGGCCACAGGACCTAGGATGTGCGACCACATTTGAAAATGTGCGGTCAGCACTTTTTAAGGCAGATTTGGTACTATATAAACGAGGTTAGGGTATTGTTTCACATTTTGGACTTTGGGAGCTCAGTTTGTGGCGATTTTTCGTGAGTTTTTCAAGAAAATCATCGGGGTAAGTAATTCTAACTCGGATTTGATTAATATACATGAATATATTACTGATTTCATCATTTAATTAGTACTTTGAGATAAAAATTTGGAAAAACTGTAGAAACTTCATAAACTATAGTTTGGGAATTTGAAGGTCGGGTTGTGATTGGAATTGACTATATCTTAGTCTCAATTGTTATTTATTGATTCATCATACTATTGTTTCGGGCTAGTTTTTATGATATTTTGAGCCCATGAGTGAGACTGGAGACAGTGATGACTGAGTGAGGCTGAGAGCCTGATTTATGAGTGTCAGTTATGGGATCTGGCTGCACGCTGCAGCGGTTTTATTGATGTTATGATAGCGCTTGGGCTGTAGGAGCCCCTCCGGAGTCTGTACCACACCCTCAGTGAGCGCGATTGATATTATTGAGGGATGTATCTTCCATATACATGGATCTTGTCCGAAGTATTTGATACCTGGAGATGGATCTTCTCCACAGGGCTAGATTGGCCTTTCCTCGATACTGGGTGGCCTATGGTCAGTGTTATATATTTTCTGGGATGTATCTTCCATGGGCCGTGTGGGCCATATACAGTACCGAGTGGTTGAGAAATTGAGAGTGTGAGCACTTGAGGTAGACAGCATGGTGCATTATTTACAGCATGTGCATTGGCATGTAGAGATAGCACAGTTATGTTCTTCACCTTGTTCAATTCTGGCTATTTTACTGTTTTGAGCTATCTAGTTAATTTGAAAGCATGCCTACATTTCTGCACTGTTATTTCTATTGTTAGTTGTACTGGTTGAGTTTGTCACTACCTTTCAGTCCAAAGGTTGGACTTGTTGCTTACTGAGTTGGATGTACTCACGTTACTCCCTGCAGCTCGTGTGCAGATCCAGGCGCTTCTGGGCACGACTGTTGCTAATTGAGGCTTCAGAGTTCAGAGACTATCGAGGTAGCTGTACGACATTCACATGCCTTGACCCTCCTTCTTTATCTCTATTTGTATTTCAGTTTTGTTCTCTAGACACTGTAGGGGACTGTATTCTGGTTTAGACGCTCATGTACTCAATGACACCCCAGTTTTGTGATGGATTGTATCGTATTTTGGATTATTTCTATTTTCAAAAAGGATTTTCATTAATATTAACTGCTTCCGTCTTTATTTTCAAAGTTTTCATCGTGATGAGTTGTTGAGTAGAGGCTGACCTAGTTCCACGATAGGTGTCATCATGATGATTGATTTTGTGTCATGACAAGTTGGTATCAGAGCCTAGGTTACATAGGTCTCACGAGTCATGAGCGGATTTAGTAGAGTCTTGCGAATCGGTATGAGGACGTCTCTACTTATCTTTGAGAGGTTGTAGAACCCTTAGGAAACTTCATATTCTTGTCGTGCGAATCTGTTGATTCTTGTAACTAAATTTCTGTTATTCTATTCTCTCACATATGGTGAGGACACATACTACTGGTCAGAACAAACAACTACCAGTACCACCAGTCAGGGCCGCGAGAGGCCGAGTGCGCGGTAGAGGCCGCGATAGGGGCAGAGGTGCATCCCACACAGTAGCTAGGGCAGCACCTGCAGATCCACCAATTTCCCTAGTTCAGTAATAATACCCAGTCGTGGATGCGCCAGCGGGACCAACTCAGGCACCAGTTGTGCCCATCGTGATTCCAGGCCTTCAAGAGGCCTTAGCTTAGATTCTGATCGTGTGCACCAGTCTTGCTCAGACGATCTCTGTTTCGATCGCAGCAGCCACTTCTCAGGCCGGAGGAGACATTCAGACTCTTGTCGCCCGTACACCAGGGCATGTGATGCAGGGTCTCCAGACACTGGGGGCACCACCATCCCAGCCGGTTGCAGCTGCTCAGGACTATGTGGTTCCTGCTATGCCTGAGCATTAGTATCGTAGATTGGAGAGGTTTGGGAGACTCCAGCCTAAATCTTTAAATTGTACAGAGAGAGGGGATGCGCAGGGCTTCTTGGATAAGTGTAAGAGGATGTTCCATCCAACAGGTATTCTGGAGACCAGTGGGGTCTCATTCACTACTTTTAAGTTCTCTGGGGCTGCCTTCACCTGGTGGGAGGCTTATGAGAGGCGTAGGCCAGTCAGTGCATCGCCACTTACTTGGCAGGAGTTCCCTGTTCTCTTCCTAGAGAAGTTCTTGTCGCAGTCTCGCAGAGAGGAGTTGCACAGACAGTTTAAGCAGTTACGTCAAGATGATATGTCTGTCATGCAATACGAGATGAGGTTTTCTGAGTTTTCCCGTCATGCAGTCTGGTCAGTTCCTACAGACAGGGAGAGGATCAGGAGGTTCATTGATGGCCTCACATTTTAGCTTCGGGTGCTTATGACTAGAGACAGGGTATCTGGTGCTATGTTCGAGGAGGTTCGACATTGATCGACAGATTGAGATGGTCCGCAGTCAGGAGCGGGTCGAGAAGGAGGCCAGGAGGTCTCGTGGATCAGGTAGTTTTGGTGTAGTTCCTTCTGGAGGTCAGTTCCACCATGACATAGGTCGTCCTTACATGCATGCTCAGACGACTCACCCAGCTCATCGTGGTGCATCATCTTGCCATGGTTCTCACAGTTCTCATCAGGGTCACTCATCTCTCAGTGCCCTTCAAGATCAGAGTTCTTCTCATGCACCATCAACTCAGGGTTCATCTATGTCGGTACCTTCTAGCAGTTATCCCGGTACTCGGAGTTCCCTTCAGTACCCACCGCCATTTGCAGGGAGAGGTTTATTTGAGTATGGTGATTTGGGTCATATCAAGAGGTATTTTCCCCGCCATTCAGGAGGTTCATCTCAGTAGAGGAGTCAGCCTTCGACTTCAGCACCAGTTGCTTCACCGCCTGCCCATCCAGCTTAGTGTGGAGCTCAGTCAGTTAGGGGTCCCCCTAGAGGGGGAGGCTGATCAATTAGAGGTCAGGCCCGTTTCTATGCACTCCCTGCCAGACCAAATGCTATTGCTTCAGACACAATGATCACATGTATTATCTCAGTATATCATCGAGATGCTTCTATATTATTTGACCTCGGTTCCACCTATTCATATGTATCATCATATTTTGCTCTATCTAGACATGCCCTGTGAGTATCTAGTTTCATTTGTTCGTGTATCTACATCGGTGGGCGATACTATTATTGTGGACCACGTACACCGGTTGTGTGTAGTGACTATTAGAGGACTTGGGACTAGAGTTGATCTGTTGCTGCTTAGTATGGTTGATTTTGATGTGATATTGGGTACGGCTTGGTTGGCTGCATGTCATGCTATTCTGGACTGTCACGCTAAGACTGTGACGTTGGCGATGTCGGGGCTGCCATAGATTGAGTGGCGAGGTTCTTTAGACAATGTTCCCAGTAGAGTGATTTCATACTTGAAGTCCCAGCGGATGGTTGAGAAGGGTTTTCTTTCTTATTTGGCCTTTTTGAGGGATGTTAGTACAAAGACTCCTACTATTAATTATGTTCCGGTGGTGCGAAATTTTCCAGATGTGTTTCCTGCAGATCTGTCGGGCATGCCGCCCGACAGAGATATTGACTTTGGTATTGACTTGGTGGAGGGCACTCATCCCATTTCTATTCCTCTGTACCATATGGCACCGGGTGAGTTGAAAGAATTGAAGGAGCAGCTTCAGGAACTCCTTGATAAGAGGTTTATTAGGCCTAGTATGTCACCTTGGGGGCGCACCTGCTCTGTTTCTGAAGAAGAAGAATGGAACTACGAGAATGTGCATTGACTATAGACAGTTGAACAAAGTCACAATCAAGAAAAAGTATCCTTTGCCGCGTATTGATGATCTATTTGACTAGTTTCATGGAGTGAGGGTGTTCTCCAAGATTGAAGAGGTCTGGGTATCACCAACTGAAGATTCGGGACTCAGACATTCTTAAGACAACTTTCAGGAACCGTTATGGTCATTATGAGTTCCTCGTGATGTCTTTTGGGCTGAACAACGCCCCAGCATCGTTCATGCATTTGATAAACAACGTATTTCGGCCTTATCTTGACTCATTTTTTATTGTGTTCATTGATGATATCCTTGTGTACTCTCGTAGAGAGGAGGAGCACGCCCAACATTTGAGGGTTGTATTACAGCGGTTAAGGGAGGAGAAGCTTTATGCCAAGTTCTCCAAGTGCGAGTTTTGGCTCAGGTCAATGGAGTTCTTGGGGCATGTGGTGTCCAGTTAGGGTATTCAAGTAGATTCGAAGAAGATAACGGCGGTTCAGAGTTGGCCCAGACCGTCCTCAGCTACAGAGATTCAGAGCTTTCTTGGTTTAGATGGTTATTACCGTCGGTTAGCGCAGGTTTTCTCGTCGATTGCATCGACCTTGACCAAATTGACCCTAAAGGGTGCTCCTTTCAGGTGGTCGGACGAATGTGAGGAGAGCTTTCAGAAGCTCAAGAGTGCGTTGACCACAACTCTAGTTCTAGTTCTACCATCAGCTTCTGGTTCTTATACAGTATATTGTGATGCTTCTCGGATCGATATTGGATGTGTTTTGATGCAGGAGGATATAGTGATTGCTTATGCTTCGCGCCAGTTGAATCCCCATGAGAAGAACTACCTTGTTCATGATTTGGAGTTGGCTGCCATTGTCCATGCGTTGATGATTTGGAGGCATTATCTCTATGGTGTATCTTGTGAAGTATTTACTTATCATCGTGGACTCCACCACTTGTTCAAACAGAAGGATCTCAATTTGAGATAGCGGAGGTGGCTGGAGCTGCTAAAGGACTATGATATTACTATTTTGTACCATCCGGGAAAGGCCAATGTGGTGGTCGATGCCTTGAGTAGGAAGGCAGTGAGTATGGGTAGACCCTTGCAGTTGATGTTTAGGCCTTGGCCAACCGGTTCGTGAGATTGGATATTTAGGAGCCCAGTCGGGTTCTAGCTTGAGTGGTTTCTCGGTCTTCCTTATTTGATCGCATCAGAGAGCGCTAGTATGATGATCCTCATTTCCTTGTCCACAAGAACAAGGTTCAACGATGTGATGCCAGAGACGTGACTATTGGTGATGATGAGGTGTTGAGGATGCAGGCCGGATATGTGTGCCCAGTGTAGATGGGCTACAGGAGTTGATTCTCGAGGAGGCTCACAACTCGCGGTATTCCATTCATCCGGAGGCAACATTATTGGTTGAGGAGGATGAAGAAATATATAGTTGGTTTGTAGCTCGGTGTCTCAACTGTCAACAGGTAAAGTATGAGCATCAAAGACCAGATGGATTGGTTCAGAGGTTAGAGATCCCAGAGTGGAAGTGGGAACGAATCACGATGGATTTCGTAGTTGGACTCCCACGGACTTCGAGGAAATACGATGCTATTTGGGTGACTGTGGATCCGCTGACCAAGCTCGTGCACTTTATTCCAGTTGGTACTACTTATTCTTCAGAGCGGTTGACTGAGATTTACATCCGAGAGATTTTTCGTCTTCATGGTGTGCCAGTTTCCATCATTTAGAGGCATGCAGTTTACATCGCAGTTTTGGAGAGCCGTGCAGCGATAGTTGGGCACTCAGGTTGAGTTGAGCACAACATTTCACCCTCAGAGGGATGGACAATACAAGCGCACTATCCAGATATTAGAGGAAATGATACACACTTGTGTAATTGATTTTGGGGGTTCATGGGACCAGTTTCTGCCACTCGTGGAGTTTGCATAGAACAAAAGTTATCAGTCGATCATTCAAATGGCTCCGTATGAGGCTTTATATGGGAGGCGGTGTAGATCTCAGGTGGGATGGTTCGAGCCGGATGAGGCTAGGATTTTGGGTATAAACTTGGTTCAGGATGCATTGGACAAGGTGAAATTGATTCAGGAACGACTTCACACGGCGCAGTCCAGACAGAAGAGCTATGCTGACAGGATAGTTCGTGATGTGTCTTACATGGTCGGGGAGAAGGTTCTGCTGAAGGTATCACTCATGAAGGGTGTTATGAGGTTTGGGAAGAGGGGAAAGTTGATCCCTCAGCTCATTAGGCCTTTTGAGGTACTTCAGAGGATTAGGGAGGTGGCTTACAAGCTTGCCTTGCCACCTAGCTTGTCGAGTGGTGCATCCGGTATTTCATGTTTCTATTCTCTAGAAATACGTCGGTTATCCGTCTCATGTTTTGGATTTCAGCGTGGTCCAATTGGATGGTGATTTGACTTATGATGTGGAGCCAATGACCATTTTGGAGCGGTAGGTTCAAAAGTTGAGGCCAAAGGATATAACTTCAGTGAAGGTGTAGTGGAGAGGTTAGCCTGTGGAAGAGGCTACTTGGGAGACCAATCGGGAGATGCGGAGTATATATCCACACCTATTTGACACTCCAGGTATATTTCTAGACCCGTTCGAGGATGAAAATTTGTTTAAGAGGGGGAAAATGTAATGACCCGGCCGGTCGTTTCGAGAGTTATAGCCCCGTTCCCTCATTTTTGCTTCTTTTATGTTCTACAACCGTTATATGGCTTACCAAGTTGGTTGGTTCGGGTCCGGAGTGATTTCAGAGTGAATTGAGACACTTAGTCTCTTAATTGAAAGTTTAAGTTGGAAAAGTTGATCGGATGTGTAAACGACCTCGCATCTAAATTTTGATGGTTCCATTAGCTCCGTTAGGTGATTTTGGAATTAGGAGCGCATCTAAATTGTGATTTGGAGGTCCGTAGTAAAATTAGGCTTGAATTGGCGAAAGTGGAATTTTGGAAAGTTTGATCAGGAGTGGATTATTTGATATCGGGGTCAGATTGGATTTTCGGAAGTTGGAGTACGTTCGTGGTGTCATTTATGACTTGTGTGCAAAATTTGAGGTCCCTCGGACGTGATTTGGTAGGTTTCGGCTTCGTTTGTGAAATTTGGAAGTTCAAAGTTCATTAGGCTTGAATCTGTATGTAGTTATTGTTTTTGTTGTTGTTTGATGTGATTTGAGGGCTCAACCAAGTTCGTATGGTGTTTTAGGACTTGATGGTATCTTTGGTTGAGGTCCCGGGGGCCTCGGGTGTGTTTCGTGGTGAGTTTTGAGCGAGTATGGGCATTTCGGCACTCTGATGTTGTTATGGTGCTTATGGAAGTGCGGGCTGCACATTTTAGAGTGCCGAGGCAGTAGAAAAGTGTTGAGGCACAAGAAAAAGTGCTGAGCTAGAGGAAAAATGCGTACCATAGAGGAAACGTGCGGATCGCAAAATTCTTCTTAGGCCACACTTCAGGGTTTTCTGCAGGTTCGCTGGTCCGACTTCGGAAGCTTATATTTTGATCCACAAGGAATTTAAAGATGATTTAATAACGAAAGTTGCAGCCCTTCGTGTCTAGTTTCCAGAAAGGTAAAGAACCATCATTTGGACATTTGTACAGAAAGTTATGACCATTTTACTAAAGCCTAGTAGGGACAAATTTGCTGAAGTGCGGCCGCACAATTCAGATTGCGGCCGCAGGACCTGGGATGTGCGACCACACTTGAAAATGTGCAGTCAGCACTTTGGAAGGAAACTTTGGTACTTGATCACACTCAACTATGTCTTGTAGAAGACTAAGCGAGCGCTGCAAATATAATCCGGGATATTACGCCCAGAGTCGATCCCACAGGAAATTTACGTATCAATTAAGTCCTTAAAATACTAAACTATTACTTAATCAATTTTCTCAAGACT
>ML330957.1:0-21017 GCA_005239505.1 Nicotiana paniculata
TATATATATATATAAGAACATGAAGCGCTAGGAACACATGATCGGGTTATTTTAGGGATTGATGCATATATAAGGCTATCAAAGTGTATGTGTATATATATAGACACACACAGACACTTCACTGTAATACTATAACGTATATATAACTTATTATGCACACACGATACAAAGGACACTACGAACCTACTCCAACTCCAATATCAAAATTTTCACTGCCGACCGGAAATCGGCAAATTTTTAATTTCGCCAATTAAAGCCTAATTCTACCACGGACCTCCAAATTACATTCTGAATATGCTCCCTAAGTCCAAATTCACCTAGCGGAGCTAACCGAATCATAAAAATTCAAATCCGAGATTGTTTTCTCATAAGTCAACATCCGATTGACTTTTTCCAACTAAAACTTCTAAATAAGATACTAAGTGTCTCATTCCACTCCGAAAAAACTCCGAGCCCGAACCAACCAATCTAATACAACACAATACGGCTGAATAAAACATAAAGAAGTAGAAATAGGGAAAATGGGGCTATAACTCACGAAACGATCGGCCGGGTCGTTACATCCTCCCCCTCTTAAACCAATGTTCATCTTCGAACGTGCTCAGAGTTGTTCCAAAAGCTATCAAATCGCCGAATAACCTTACCACGCACATACTCAGGTTGATCCCACGTCACCCTATCCCATATAGGTCTGATAACACAGCATAACAAAAATTTCTTCATCTAACCTAGCCCAAGCCTTAGAATCCAAATTTCCACATCTGAAATTTTCTATAAGATCAGAATCTCGTATATACACATTGTATAAGTATAAACAAGAGGTATCCAACCATAGCCATTATCGCGCCCCATTTTTCCTCGCGAAATCGGGTTTCGACATTCATTTGGGAAAACTCCCTTCCTTTTGGAAGAGGGGTATGGAAAGTGAAGAGTCGCCACCTAACAGATTTATGGTGCGTTAGGGAACCTAATTCAAATAACTCATGAAAACCGCTCTATGTTACCAGAGATTGGGTAAGGGCTTGAAAATACCTTGAGGGGAAGGTGCTAGGCACCCCTCGAGGTCCACAATGGTGGGTCCCGGCAAAACTTACTTAGTAAATTAGTCATGTAACAGATAAACAGTCTAAGCACACATATATAAGCAAGATAAAGGAGTCCTAAGTTATTAGCCTATAGGATAACATTCGTACAATGCCCGGTAATCCTTCCTCAACTAGAGGAGTTAAACGTGACATTAGTGAACGGGTAATCATATACTTTTACTACCCAATTACCCTACCCTTAGCGGTTGTACGCGATTTTAATTAAACGTGCTCTAGGCATGCATTACCCGTCCCTTTTCTTATGGCCCTGGAGGATTTTAAGACCTCTAATTAAGGTGGTTCTAGACTCTCCTAAAGTGCTTAAAAGGGGGAAATCTAAATGACAAGCAAGAACAAATAGGACATTCACGTAAGGAACAATTAAAGGCTCACTTTTACCTCCTCAAATATGCAGACAAAAGCACGTCTCAAGCAGCAGGATTTCAGACATTTCAAAGTTCTAAAACATGATATCTATGTGAGCATGAAAACAGACTGTGAACAACATCTATTAAAGCGAGGAAGGGGAGACCTAATTAGTTTGCCTACTGATTTTAGGACATGCTGAATCTGGGCAGTTCATAGATAATTAAACAAAGCACAGTTTTACCATTTTTTATAAGGCCTTAATTACCTATAGGATTTCCTAGGCGTGGCTCAGAGATACCCTATAACATGCTGTCTAAAAATGCAAACAGAATTCTGGAAATTGACTAAAAGGAAAGCAAACAGTTTGAATTTTAATACGTCCTATAAACATGCTTGTCTAGGTGCTGAAATTGCTTTTATACATCCTTATAGACATGACGATTACTGATTTAGGCGATGTAGACATGGTTTAAAGCGAATATAAACACAGTCCTAAAGCAGGATTTCTAATGCATATAAAGAATGGACATTTTATTAGGCAAAACTACAACATTAACTTAATAACATGATTTCTAGGTGATCATGATTATGCAGAAGCAGAATTTCGTGATAATGAAGTACTGGGCTACAACATGTTTTCTAATACGCAAAACCAGTAAAACATAATTATCCTAAGGCAGGGTTTCTAATGCAAATAACACAACAATCCTATAACATGATCTCTAATGTAAGTAACATAACATATGTCTAAGGGCATGATTTCTACTGCAAATAAGCAAAGTATAAACCTAAAGCATGATTTCTACCCATTTTTCCCACAAAAGTCATATAAGAATCCCTACCCTTTTACTAGTTTCCCCAATATCTATTTACAAAGATAATTATTACAAACAAGAATTGAATGAGTTACATAAATAAATATAAGCTATATTATAGGGAGTATGCAGAGAGGCCCAATATAAACCTGGAGACACCAGTTCTTCAAACCAGTCTGAGATACCAAGAATTTCATAGACAAATAGGGTGTCCTGGTGTGTCAAAGTTCCCTAAGGACCTCAGGGATCCCGGGAAATGCTCACACCAAGATCCTTTGAATAGGGAAGTGATTATGTGCAGTGTGGAGAAGGCCAGCCCCAGTGTGCCGGAGTTTGGAGGAATATCAGGGATTCCTAGGCAGTACACACATTGGAGGGGAAGAACTTAAGAATCTAAGAGTAGAAGTGAGAGTGATGGACATAGTTTGAAAGAACTTGTTAAAGACAGTGTAGAGATAACACTTTTAGGAGTGAAAAGGTTTTCAGAAATATAAACAATTTTAGGAAAAAGCCAAGAGTGAAAAACAGTTTTGAAATCAATTCTAAAAGAACAAAGACTCAACATACAACCACACAAACCCAGAGTGCTCAGACTCACAACCACTCAACAATGAATTTTAAAAGCAGGGGTCAAGGGGTTGGGAACATAGAGAGATTCATATCAGAGACACATGAGCAGGGTCTAAGGGGAGCATATGGAACAACAATTGTACAGAACAACTAGGAGTCTACTGAATCAGGGACTTGACAAGTTAGTCATAGTAAAAGGCAATTAAAACATAGAGACAAAGCGTGGGAATAGTCATGTTGAAGACAGGGGTGCATCAGTCATACCCAATTAGGATCAATCAAATACATTAGGAGTTTAAGACACTAACATGAGCATACTAGTTGAGGGGAGTAAACAGGAACTGAACAAACATGCAAACAATACAAATGAGATCTAGGCATGATCGATTAAACATTTGAACTGGAGAGGGCAAAACTTAAACATACTGGGTAAAGCAATAAATAGGAAGACAATTAAATACATAGCCAATTAACTAGTGCAGGAGTAGGCATGGGTTTACACAAAGGAACACATAAAGTTGAGTTTCAGAATTGAACTAGAGACATACCAGTTAAGTAAACAAAGTGCAGAATGTAAAACAAGTAGAGTTCCACTGTATAGCCTTGGCTTTCAGTCGGCTAGACCAACAGTTAGCGTAGGTAGCAGAGAAAGAAGAGAGAATTCGAGAGTGTGTGCGTATTCTGAACTATTGTTCGTGTGTTTGAGAGGCAGAATACGAGAGTATATATAGCTATTTAAGAGTAGGATAAATAAGGTAAAAGAATCAGCAATCAGTCAATTAAGGGCAATCACAGGGTCACAGAATCAATTAACCATAAGGGAATCCGGGATAGACCTCTTAATTAGGGTTAATTGATCAATGGTAACAACAAGGAAGTTTAATTAAGGCAAGAAATCAAATCAGATTAAATAAAGGATTAGTACGAATCACAAAATCACGCGGACGAGTAATTAAGGCAAGTATGACCAATTAAAGTCATAAATAAGGAAACCAATAAAATCTATGCACATGGATTTTAATCAGAGCAATTAACAGGGAACAACCAGTAAAATCTTCAAAGAGTACTAATTTTATAGGAAGGAATCATTTGAATCCTTAGATAGAAATCAACCAAGTAATAATCCCAACGAGTTCTGATTTTAACTAGAAAAAAATCATTCAAATCCTTAACAGAAGTCAATCAAGCAGAAATTTCACAAAATACTGATTTTAACAGGGGAAATCATAGAAATAAGTTAATAGGACTGGTTCACAGAGATAACCACAATATTGAAACAGAATTGAAGAGATCAGTATAACTCATAGAAATATTTAGGGTTCGAGCATGCATGCGAAGATTAACCAAACACGTAAAGAGATGAACAAATTAAGCGTTTGAAAGTAAAAAAATCTTTGAAGAAAGTCTGGGAAGAAACCCTAGTTTTAAAAATAGGCTAAAATCGAAATAGTTAATTTAAACAAGGGGCATTTTAAAAGGAAAATACCTAATAATACTTTAATCACCTCAGATCTATAAAGATCTGAGAAGGATCGAACAATAGCAAACTAGGGTTTTCAGAAAATAGTAGAGATGAAGAGAATCGGTCAAAAACCCATGGATTTGTACCAAAAACAAGAGGAAGTCCATACTCACAAATGAAAATGGCCTGAGACCGGTCAGTGGACAAGTTTAAGGCAGAATCCGGTTGGATTTCCTTGAGATCTCCTCAAGGAATCATGAAATCAAAGAGCCAAGGGGTATAGGGGACTAGTGGTGGTCGGAGGAGGCACGGAAACACCATAGAAGGGGGTTCTCGCCGGTGGCGGCGATTAGGGTTAGGTGTGAGTTGAGAGAGAATGGAGGAGGAGGGATTCAAAGGCGGTTGGGTTGAGTGAATGAATGAGAAGGGTTAGGGGTTAGGTTAATTAAAAAAGGAAATGGATCCTGGACCGTTGATCTTCTGAGATCAACGACCAGGATTCCATCTGGGGTTAGGGCGGGTTTAAGAGTTGGGTTTGGGCTATGATTTAAATTTGACTGGGGGTAATAATATGGGCTAAGATCCGAAATTAAACCAAATTAAAAGAGGCTACTTGTTAAATACCCACTTAATTGATAAAATAATTTCTAAAAATAGTTAATAAATGATAAAAATAATATTTATGCATAAAATTGATTTAAAATAATTACCTAATATTATAAAAATACAAAAGGTCATTTTCTTGTGAAATAAGGTAATTATGCACTCGTGGGCTATTACTGCAAAGTTATTACAATTATAATCCAAAAATGTAAATGTGGCTATTTGTGCAATAATTTAAGCTTAATATGAATATAGACAACAAAATTAAACCATGAAATGTTATGTAGTTAGTTTGTGATGCAATTTTTAATTATTATGTAAATAAAATACTGGGATAAATTAATTTAAAAAATCCCTAAAAATGTAGAAATTATGGGAAAATATCGATTGATGCTAATGCATAGTTTTGAAGGTATATATATGAATTTAAAAAATATTATAGAAAAAAATTAGGTATCAACAGCTGCCCCTCTTTACCCGGGAAGGATGAAAGAGTTGTCAGGTAAAGATATGATGGCCAATTTTGACCGAGTAAGGTGTTTTGAGAGACATAGGACGCACTCTGGTTTTCGAGCTGCCTACATATCCCTGGTTTTTACAAGAATAAGACCGTGTGTAGTTCTGGATTCATCGGCGGAGTATACCGACGAAGTTACCACAATGATAGTCACGAAATTTTGGGATAGGTGAAGGATGGTTATGGTGATTGGTCAGGTTTGAGATAGTATGAAGGAAATGGAGCGGGATTGCTCCCGTTGGGGTAATGGTTTCTCATCGGGTCACCTGCAAGGGAAAGATGCTACAAGGGTATATTTGTGCGGAAATTTAACATGATGCAGATTCCCTTCGGACCATGAGAAATGTCTTTGGACGGTTGAGGATGACGTCCTAAAACATTACGTCCTGGGCCATGAATTGTTCAATGAGGGATTCGCAGGCCATGAAATGATTTTTTCGGGCCATGAAAATGGTGCCTCCGAACCATTACGCCTTTGAATAATGATATGCAACTTTGAGAGATCCTCATGCCATGGTATGGTGTCTTCCGGCTATGAGGATGATGCCTTTAGATATGAAACCTTTGGGAAAGTTGGCGATATTTCATCCCATGAGATGCGATATCATGATGTTAAGGGCAACAAGACAAGGCTTAGTCTTGTGAGGTTTAGGGCAGAGCTTAGCCTGAAAGAAGAGCAAATAGTGCCGGGGAGAAAGCGCTTAGTCTCGGAAAAAATGCAAATATGGAGGCAGGACTTAGCCTCATGCAGATGGAGACAGAGCTTAGTCTCATGAAAGATTAGGTATAGGTCTTAGTCCCATGCAAATAAAGGCAGAGCTTAGCCTTATGCAAATATGGAGGCAGGGCTTAGCCTCATGCAGATGGAGACAGAGCTTAGTCTCATGCATGCTTCGGTACAGGGCTTAGTCCCATGCAAATGAAGGCAGAGCTTAGCCTTATGCAAATTTGGATGCAGGGCTTAGCCTCATGCAGATGGAGACAAAGCTTAGTCTCATGGAAAATTCGGGATAGGGCTTAGTCCCATGAAAATGAAGGCAGAGCTTAGCCTTATGCAAATATGGAGGCAGGGCTTAGCCTTATGCAGATGGAAACAGAGCTTAGTCTCATGCAAGATTCGGGACAGGGCTTAGTCCCATGCAGATGAAGGCAGAGCTTAGCCTTATGCAAATATGGAGGCAGGGCTTAGCCTTATGCAGATGGAAACAGAGCTTAGTCTCATGCAAGATTCGGGACAGGGCTTAATCCCATGCAAATGAAGGCAGTGCTTAGCCTTATGAAAATATGGAGGCAGGGCTTAGCCTCATGTGGATGGAGACAAAGCTTAGTCTCATGCAAGATTCGGGACAGGGCTTAGTCCCATGCAAATGAAGGCAGAGATTAGGCTTATGCAAATATGGAGGCAGGGCTTAGCCTCATGCAGATGGAGACAGAGCTTAGTCTCATGCAAGATCGGGACAAGGCTTAGTCCCATGAAAATGAAGGCAGAGCTTGGCCTTATGCAAATATGGAGGAAGGGCTTAGCCTCATGCAGATGGAGACAGAGCTTAGTCCATGCAAGATTCGGGACAGGGTTTAGTCCCATGCAAATGAAGGCAAAGCTTAGCCTTATGCAAATATGGAGGCATGGCTTAGCCTCATGCAGATGGAGACAGAGCTTAGTCTCATGCAAGAATAAAATAAATAGCAGATGATAGTCGAGTTTTCTTAGCTGGTAGTAGATTTTAGTATCGCGGTTGTTATGAAGATTGTGACTTTGGGGCGTATATATTCTTTGTTCGTGCAACCAAAGAAAAATTGTGAGTTTTATAAAAGGGGAGGTCGGTTCATGCCCTTGTCGGCTCGCTTTCTTGGTCTGAAGATCATGTTCTAATCATTGAGGGTAGCGCTTGTTGAACAGAGTTATTTCAAAAGCATGTGAAGTTTTTAAAGTCATAGTAAAAATATGTTTTTTGAGAAATTGTTTAGATGAACCAATGGCTGTGACACGATCCGAGACATTGCGACTTCTCTTGCTATAGAATTTTGAGGGTCTTCCTCAAAATTCTGCCCTAGTTATACGGACAAACATTTCTGACTGCTGTATATATTACGATCGGCTGAAGTTGCTTCAAAATTTTGAGGGTCCTCCTCCAAATTCTTCCCCAGTTTCTGATTGTAGGGGAAATAGAGATTTTTATTGAATTGTGACCGAACCCACTGGGCTGCCTACGTATCCCCTCTTAAACGGGAATCAGGTCGAGTGTAGTACAATTTACATCATTTGCGGAAACATAAACAATTACACATACTATCACTTGACTGCATCTGAATTGATTGGTTTTGGCCATACTTCTCCGTCCATTTCCGCAAGTATGAGGGCTATTCCCTTCAATACTCTGTGAACCATGTAAGGACCTTGCCAGTTGGGAGAGAACTTCCCTTTGGCCTCATCCTAATGCAGAAAGATCTTTTTCAACACCAGCTGCCCCGGTGTGAACTATCTTGGCTTGAACCTTTTGTTGAAAGCTCTAGACATTCTATTATGATAAAGTTGGCCGTGACATACTGCATTCATCCTCTTCCCGTCTATGAGGGCTAGATGCTCATAACGGTTCTTTATCCATTCTGCATCGCTGAGCTCAGCTTCCTGTATGATCCTCAAAGAAGGAATCTCCACTTCAGCAGGAATAACAACTTCAGTACCGTAAACCAGTAAGTAGAGAATTTCCCCTGTTGATGTGCGGACTGTGGTACGTTATCCCAGTAAAGAAAATGGTAGCTTCTCGTGCCATTGTTTGTGATTTTCTATCATCTTTCTTAGTATCTTCTTGATATTTTTGTTGGCGACTTCTACAACTCCATTCATCTGAGGTCTATAGGCTGTGGAACTCCAAATCGACAAATAATCCGGTCGCAGAAAAAATCTTCCACGACTTTCTTAGTCACTGCCTTGTAAGATGGCGCTTCGACCCATTTGGTGAAGTAATCAATAGCTACCAAGATGAACCGATACCCATTTGAGGCGGTGGGCTCGATCGGACCAATGACATCCATTCCCCAGGCGGCGAATGGCCAAGGCGAGCTTGTTGCATTGAGCTCATTTGGCGGCACTTTTATCATATCTGCATGTACTTGACATTGGTAGAATTTTGGACATACTGGATACAATCTGTTTCCATGGTCATCTAGAAATAACTGGCCCTGAGTATCTTCTTGGCCAAGACAAAACCATTCATATGCGGACCGCAGGTTCCGCCATGTATCTTTTCTAGAAACTTAGAATCTTCTTTCGCGTCGACGCACCTTAACAATCTCAAATCAGGAGTTCTTCTATATAGGGTTCCTCCGCTATGTAAGAAATTATTGGACAACCTCCGAAGCACACGTTTCTGAGTATGGTTTGCATGCTCCGGGTATTCTTCTATTGCCAGATACCTTTTGATATCGTGAAACCAGGGCTTCCCATCTGTTTCTTCTTGGACATGAGCACAATATGCCGGCTGACTATGGATCCTTACTGGGATAGGATCAATGAAGTTTTTGTCTGGATGTTTTATCATTGATGACAAAGTGTCCATCGGCGAACTCGTTCTAAACCCTGGGAACATGCCAAAACTCTATCCTCGTGAACCTTTTCCTCAATTCCTGCACATGGTGCAGATATGGTAATATCTTGGAATTCTTGGTGGCCCATTCTCCTTGTACCTGGTGCACAAGCAAATATGAATCGCCGATTATCAACAGCTCCCGAATATTCATGTTGATGGACATGTTGAGTCCTAATATGCAAGCTTCATACTCTTCCATGTTGTTAGTGCAGGAAAATCTGAGTTTAGCAGATACCGGGTAATGTTGGCCAGTTTCCAAACCAAGATAGCTCTAATACCGACTCCTTTGAAATTTTTCGCTCCGTCAAAGAACATCCTCCAACCGTCGTAGGATTCAACAATATTCTCCCCTATGAACAACACTTCTTCATCGGGAAAATACGTTCTCAGGGATTCGTATTCTTCTTCCACAGGGTTTTCAGCAAGATGATCTGCCAGTGCCTTTCCTTTGACTGCTTTCTGAGTTACATAAACAATGTCGAGCTCACTCAACAGGATTTTCCACTTAGCCAACTTGCTAGGCATAGGTTTTTGAAAGATATATTTCAGGGGATCCATCCTTGATATGAGGTACATTGTGTAAGCACAAAAGTAATGCCTCAACTTTTGAGCTATCCAGGTCAAGGCGCAACATGTACGTTCCAATAGAGAGTATCGCGCTTCATATGGAGTGAATTTATTACTCATGTAATAGATAGATTTTTCCTTTCTCCTTGTATCGTCGTGCTGTCCCAGAACGCAGCCGAAGGCTCCATCTAACACTGCGAGGTAGAGTAGCAAAGGTCTGCCTGGCTCTGGCGGGACCAAAACTGGTGGTGTTTATGGGTACTCCTTTATCTTGTCAAAATCCCTTTGACAATCCTCGGTCCAACTAATTGCAACATCTTTCTTCAACATCTTGAAAATTGGCTCACATATGACTGTGGATTGGGCTATGAACTGGCTGATGTAGTTTAACTGTCCTAGAAAACTCATTGCATCGTTCTTACTCTTTAGCGGTGGCAGCTCCTGGATGGCTTTGACTTTCGATGGATCTAATTCTATCCCTCGGCGGCTGACAATAAATCCAAGTAACGTTCCGGTAGGGACCCTGAATGCACATTTTGCAGGGTTTAATTTCAGGTTGTACCTCCACAGTCTGTCGAAGAACTTCCTCAAATCTGCTATATTATCTGTGGCCTTCTTGGATTTGATGATGACTTCCTCCACATACACCTCGATCTCCTTATGTATCATGTCATGAAAAATGGTAGTCATAGCCCTCATGTAGGTGGCCCCAGCATTCTTTAGATCGAATGGCATCATCTTGTAACAATACACCCCCATGGTGTAATGAAGGCTGTTTTCTCTACGTCTTCTTCATCCATCCAAATTTGATGATGATTTCCGAGGCAATCTACAAAGTACTGTAGTTCATGCTTGGCGCAATTGTCGATCAGAATATGTGTGTTTGGTAGCGGGAAATTATCCTTGGGACTGGATTTGTTTAGATCCAGATAATCAACACAGACTCTGACTTTCCCATCATTCTTTGGAACTGGCACGATGTTGGCTAACCAAGTTGGGTATTCAACCACCCTGAGGACCTTGGCCTTAATTTTCTTGGTGACCTCCTCTTTGATTTTCAGACTCATATCAGGCTTGAATTTTCTGAGTTTCTGCTTTACTGGTGGAAACATTGAGTTTGTGGGCAACTTTTGAGCCACAATAGATGTACTTAATCCGGTCATATCACTGTATGAGCATGCAAAGATGTCCCCATACTCTTTCAGGAACTGTGTGTACTCTTCTTTTTCTGACGGTGATAAGTGAATGTTGATGCGGATCTCCTTGACAGTTTCGGAATCTCCTAAGTTGATTATCTCAGTTTCATCCAATTGGACTTGGGCTTGTTCTCAAAATCCTCTACTTCCCTGACGATTTCCTCGGGTATGACATCATCCTCTTCTGAATCACTATCCTTTTGTTGCGTTGCCTCATTACATGTCACGGTCGTTGGTTCATCAAGACAGGAAATAGTAATGTTGCATCGATAAAGATATGAGAGAAAATGGTCATAATAAATATCGATCCATTGAAGCATAAAAGAGATTTTTCAATAATTTGAACAACGTTTTTGGAACGCTGGAAGTTTTATTTTAAACAAAATACAAAAAGGGAAATCATTTTCTTAGAAAACAACAAAATAAACATTGTTGTTCAGCCTTGCTACCCAGGGACTCGTCGGGCCTTGGATGGTCTGACAGTCCAATTCTTGAGGAATGATCCTTTCTCCACAGCTCGGATGGTAGGGCCTTCCTCCTCCTCCTCGACAATTACACAATATTCCATGTCATCATCCTCTAGGAAACATTTCCTCAAGGCGGCCAATGCTTCTTCCTCCTCTGATCCCCATATGGCGTCGGTCTGTCGGAAAGTCTGACTTAGAGGTGGTACAGGCTGCTCAAGTGGATAGTACAGACCACGCCACGGTGGTGACCAATGATTGTATTCTCTCCATGTGTACTGATACCCTAGCTCAAAGGTTGTGCCATGACATTTCAACTATATTGGCTTGGAGTTACCCTGAAGGTTTTCGCCAAGACCCTTGTCGGGTTCATATCCTCTCCACGCTAGTATACTTTCTATGTTGTTGCTCCAACACTTATCTTTCTCAATTGCATTGACCTGCTCGATGTGATGATAAGCTTCTCCCTCGATCCTTCTTCTATTCTCAACCACCGGGATAGTCTGACGGTTGCAAATGGGATTGCTCCCATCTCCATGGATAATCACCTCTTGATGGATCCATTTGAACTTCACTGCCTGGTGCAAAGTTGATGCCACCGCCCTAGCGGCGTGTATCCATGGTTGTCCCAACAATAGATTATAAGATGCGGATATGTCCAGCACCTGAAACTCGACATCAAACCATGTAGGCCCCATCTGCAAACAGAGATTGATTTCCCCAATGGTATCCCTTTGAGACATGTCAAATGCCTTCACGTTCATGGTCCCTTCTCGTATTTCACACAGGCCTTTGCCCATCCTCTTCAGTGTTGTCAGTGGGAAAATATTGAGATTGGATCCCCCATCTATCTGAACTATTGCAATGAAATTGTCCTTACATTTCACGGTAATATGTAGTGCCCTGTTATGATTCAAACCCTCAAGTGGCAGCTCATCCTCGTGGAAGGTGATTTTGTGACTTTCCAACACCTCTCCCACCATATTGGTCATCTCTTAACCAGTGATGTTTTTAGGTACATATGCCTCGCTTAACACCTTTAAGAGACAATCTTGTGCACTTCTGAATTCTGTAGCAGTGACAGGATAGATATCTGAGAAGGAGTCTTGCTCAAATGATCTGTGACTGAATACTCTTTTGCTTGCACTTTCCTCCAAAGGTCGTCCGGGCCTGTTTAAATAACAGTTGGTCTATTAGAAGCCTTCCTACTGGATTCTCCCAAATGCTATGGTGTATAGACTTTTCCCGTTCTGGTCATTCCTTGCGCAACGCCAGATTCTTCCATTTTGTTCTTTTCTCTTCTCCTAGCTTCGGCCACATAATCCTATGGTATAGCTTTGGTGTTGAAAGGCGGCGTGGTTGACATTGTCACCGTGAAAGGCGTGGTTGCATCCACCTCGAATGGAACATGCGCTCATAGGATTGTCACCCTCTTTGATAAACCCAATCGATCCCTCGAGATCCCACTCCTCATCGGTCTCTATCATATTGACACATTCACCCCTATGATCTTGGAGGGGGTTGTTGTGGACGCTGAGTGTAGATTCTTTGGCCTGAATGACGTTATTATAAATCAAGGTCTGGATCTTATCCTTTACTGTTCGGCACTCGTCAATGGTGTGCCCTTTCATGCCAGAATGATATGCACAGGTCTCGTTTGGATTGACCCACTGGGATGGATTCTCCATGGTCGCAGCAGGGATAGGAGTGACATAACCAGCAAGTTTCAACCTCTCATACAGCTGAGCAATAGGTTCGGCAATGGTAGCTTATTGTCTAGGTGGTCCGCGGTCAAAGTTAGGCCGAGGTCTTGGGTAGTTTGCGTGGGTTGGAGGTGACTGAAAGTGAGGGGGTTGGGAATTATATGTGTGGTAAGCAGTGGCTAGCTGGGAATATCTGGGAGGTGATGGTTGATATGTGGGTGGAGGTTCTTGGTATGTAAGTGGGGAGGTTTGATATACAAGTGGAATTTTGGGTCCTTGGGCGATCATTATTGTTCCTGCATCTTTCTTCTTCGATATACCCCCTGACTGCAACACTTTGTTTGTGGCCTGTAAGGCTTCAAAGTTTGTCACCATACCTCTTTTGATGTCCTCTTCAATCCTTTCTCCGAGTTTGATGATATCGTAGAACTAGTTGTTTTCAATAACCATCAATCTTTCATAGTACTGCGGATCCTGTGCTCTGACGAAGAACTTGTTCATCTGTTCTTCATCCAATGTTGGCCTGACTTTGGCTGCTTCTGCCCTCCAATGAGTGGCATACTCGCGGAAGGTCTCAGTGGGCTTCTTCTTCAAATTCTGAATGTAGATGACATCCGGCGCATTTTCTGTGTTAAACCTGAATTTGTCCATGAAGTCAGACGCCATACTCACCTAGTTGGCCCACTTCTTGGGATCCTGGCTGATGTACCAGGACAAAGCATCCCCCATAAGGCTCCTCGTGAAAAGCTTCATTCGGATCCTTTCGTCTTTTTTGACCCCGACAAGCTTGTCACAATAGGTCCTTAGATGAACCCTGGGATCACCTGTACCATCAAACATCTCGAACTTGCGAGGTTTGTAACCCTCCGGTAGTTCTACGTCGGGATGTATGCATAGGTCTTCATAGTTCAGACATTCTATCCCTTTGCTCCATTCGACACCTTGAACCCGACTCGTCAACTTCTTGAGCTCTTCAGCCAGGTTCTTAATGAGCAAGTCCTTTTCAGTGGATTCTGGGGTATAGGATACAGGCTGAGTGGAGTGAGGAAGGGTTTCCACATATATAGGGTTGTTTTGATGACCGGGATTTTGGGTATAATGGTAATCATTGGTGGAATTTTGGGGTTAAGGAATGATTGGCGGGGTGTTTTGTGGAGTGGGGTAGGTGTTTTGCTGGTACTGTGGTGGGAGAGTTTGATTTCGTGGTGGGGTTGTATAATGGTGAGGTGCAAGAGGATTCTATGGGCGTTTGTTGGGTGTGTTTTGCGGTGGTGCGGGGTTCTGAGTGTTTGAATGGTTGATATCTGGGATATTGAGTGTGAGGGAGAGATTTGCTAAGTTCCGGACCTGCTTGAGCTCACCCTGGAGTTCTAGTATTTTCTGCTCAAGTCGTGATACCACATCATTCGAGGCCTGAGTACCTCGACCATTAGAAGTTTCTCCGTTCTCAACATGTGTGTTTCCATCGTTTCTGGTACCGTTCAAATCATCCATCTTTGATTTCCCTTTGCCTTTTGGTTTACTTGGAGGAGGATAAGGTGGAGGGTCATAGATCTAGCATGATAAGCCGATGATGCCCGTATGCACGAACCAAGGTTTGGGGAATGGGAATAATCAAAAGAAAGAAAGAAAAACAAAAGGTAGCCAAGTCAGTAAGAGTTCTAAAAGAGTACTTGAGGTATTTAAACACATATTTCAGAATGTAAATTCGCGTCCTATTTTGGGAGCCTCGTTGCGCTCGAGGTAGGCCTAGCGACAAATTATTTTGGAGATTTAGATGCCAATAATTGCCTCATTTCATTAATATAAAAATAGATGAATCCAACACGACACTAAAATAGAAAGATAAGTCACTACTGGCACTTGGCCTTATTGCATTTAGGAAAGACAGGTAAATCTAATCTACTTGGTCCCAGAAGGACCTTCCCCAGGCTTGATCTTTCTGACTCCATCAATTAGGTCCCCTAGTTCGTGCATGCCCAACGACATGTATATTCTTTCCAAATGTCCTCCCTCACTTCCTTCAGCATTCTGGCAGTCAGCGACCCTCTTTCTTGTCTTTCCTTCTAGCTCCATCAAACCCTGTTCCAGATATTCTACCCTTTCATTGAAGGTGATAACCATTTCCCTCCATTCCCTGATTAGTCTCTTGTCTGTCTCGTGTATCTCCTGATGTTCGGCCTCGGAATCATGAATCCTCTTACGCAACTTGTTGTACTTTTCTTGGGTTTCTGCATCTTCGTCGATGACCCTATTTCCCCGAACTATTCCTAGCTCAACTTTCCCAGCTAAGTTATCCTCCAACCATGCCGGGTAAAAGGGTGCATGTGCCGCATGATACCTGTCTGGATCGATGGTGTCTTTTTCCACAATAATCTTTGGGTGCCACAAATGCGGAGCTTGACACTTGTAAGGGATGTCGTCATCCTGAAAATCTGCCTGGAAATGACTTATCTTTGCGACCTGCGGTATGACCTGCTTCCTTCCTGCCTTCCTCAAAACCATGATGGGAACATAGGGGTATATTCTCCTTAACCCGATCAACACTAAGTAAGGAGCATCCCTTGACCTGATGATGAACTCGTCAGTAGGGAACCATTCAAACATCCACTGAACCTGATCCTCAGTCAAATTGTCGAAGAACTCCACCCATTCCTTAGCACTCTCTGGTTGAGCAAACCTGTCCGGAATATAAGTCATCCGTTTAGGGTGATGGAAGGAAATATGGTCATTCCACTACCTTCGTGGAAACTCCTGGCGATATTGACCCTTTTGGAGATGCTCCATTAACCACAGTTGCAATAGCAAATTGCAACCCCCGAAATGTTTGGACCCTTTCTGGCAGTGGTCCAAGGCTCGGTAGATATCAGCTATAGTCATAGGGACTATGGTGTATGTCTTTCCCTCGATTCCTTCCATTAGAGTCTTGGTGACCATAGCTAATCTAGTCTGAATTCTTCCTCTTTTCGTTGGGAACACTATCATACCTAAGAAATAAACAATGAACACGAAAACTCTGCGATGAATATGTCCCAGGACGTGATGGCAAAGTCATCATGGAAAATACGGTAGGACTTGCTCTGACCGTATCTCTCATACAAGTAGTCAAATGGTATATAAGACTTCTTTAAGCACTCCAAGTCGGCGTTCTTTTTCAGACCCGTCATTTTTATAAATCCCCTACCAGTGCGATTTTCTGGTACTAATAACCCAGGGATGTCCCAAGGTATCCCAGCAAATCCCCCGATTTCTTCTAGGAGCGGGGTCATTTCTATATCCCCGAAGCGAAACACTGATTTTTCACGATCCCAAAACATGGTTGCAGCTTCTATCAACATGTTATTTGGCTGGATGTCTAACAGAGAAGGAAAATTTCCCGGGACCTTCTTCACATGTTTTTTGTCACTCTAGGAAAGATCTTCCCACCAGTCTAGGAGCAGTGGTGGTATATTTTGGCCCATGCCGAACCTAGGGACCTCGTGCCTCATTTTCTGCAAAACAAATAAAATTAGGCTCCCCCCCCCCTAGATTCGACTATTTATATATTGATGATTAGTATATTGGCATTTATTTCTCCAAAATTAATGCACAAAATGTGGGTGTGTCCGGGGATTATGGAAACCCCGGTAGACTTTTAGATAAGGCTTGTCTTAAAGGGTTATTATGTGGACAACATACTAACCCGGCTAGGTTTGACCATGATGCATGTACAGTTATAATCAGAGTAAGGTTACTATAGGGGTCTATACTAGTACCCTCAAGGGGACAACTTGAGGGGGAAAGGCACGGAACCGTTGATTTCACCGCTGATCGACTAGTTTTACCGCAAATAAGCCTTTCCAAATTTGAAGGGTGATATATAGGAAGAGAGAAACCACTCATCAAGCATTGCTAAAGGATTGATTATGCACGAGTGGAATATAATGTTGAGCATGATATATGCATCAGTAAATAACATGGTTTCACATATTTGCACGTTAGGAAAATAATAAAGGCGGTATTTAACAATTGAAAGACGTTTAAGAAAGAAAACAAAGAAATAAGTCAGTTTTCTGAATAAGGTACCGGGTGCTCGTTGCCGCCCATAGGTTTGGGTCGTGAAAAAAGTGGTATCAGAGAAGTTCTGTACCAGGGAGTCTACAATCCGTGTCTAGTAGAGTCTTGTCTATGCGTGTGTTGTGCACCACACATATAAATAGGAGGCTACAGGGCATTTTGGACTGTCACTCTTTCTTCTTACTCTAGATCGGGTGATAGAGCCCAATTGTAAGAACTCAATTTTCTAAACTCTATTTTATTCATAATACGACGATGCCTACATCCAGAAAGACGATGTGTAAGGGATATAGCTATGGAAGAGTTGAGTCAGAGGAGCTCGATTTTTGCATCATGCTTATGATGGATAAAGATGAGGTATTCAGCAGATCACGTGTATACTAAGATGTGTAAGCTTCTTTATAAGGATCCCTAAGGCAAGAACGCCTATCCACTCTTATGGTAAAAAGCAATGAAAGAATCACTAGGTACAAGTTTCAACAAGTAAAAGAAGCAAGATAAATAAGGGTACGAGGCGCCCAGTTAATGAAGAATAATAGTATTACAACTCAGGCAGAGGAAAATAAGCCTTTTGAGTTGCTTCAACAGTAACATAGGTATGTACAATTGGTCACACCGATCTAAGTTACGCCTTATGGGAGCTAATATATATGGTTTAAGAAAAGGACTAGATATCAGAATCCTGCTGGGGTTAGAGTAACCCAAAATGGTGGATGGATTGTTTGTATTAGTTGACGTTTCCGAAGGATATTGCAAATGTGCTAATAGATCTCCTTGTGAGACACCCAAGTGGTGCACTCTAAATTAGTACAGCTAGATATGAGTACTACAGAGATAGGCACTAGAATCCTGGAAGAGATAAATATTACCTTAGTGTGACACCTGTCCCTAGCAGAAAGAGAATGTTAGGAAACTCGAAGGGATAGTGGATGGAGCAAGGGGAGCTAAAAGCAAGAGAATGTCTTATTGAAGTTTTCAGAATAAAGTGATAGACAGAAATGTTAGCAGGGAAATAAGAAGAGAGATAATGAAGAATTATGAGTAAGATATTATACATGGATGACAACGGTAGAGTATTACAGAATCTATAGTCAAGTGACGGAAGAGACGAGAGGTGATGGGCCTTAAGATAACAAAAGAGTATAGGCCATACAGTCACATCCTCATTTCAAGAAATAAATTCGTGACTCTAACATGATTATCAGAAGGAAAAAGTTAGATCCCAAAGTAATAAAAATCAGTATGGGCAGGTGAACGAGATAAACTAAACATGAATTAGGGACTGATTGATTTGATAATAGTCAGCATCATGAAAATTTTAGATTGCGTTTTGGAAATAATAGAATGGACAACGGAAGAAGATTCATGAGAAATTCAGAGAATGGTCATTCAGGAAGACACTTCCTAAAGCAAGAAATGTGAGCAAAGTTAAGCTTGAGGGACTATGTGTGCCAGTTACACTAGGTGTTTCCCTCATGGGTAAGGAATTTTGTTATCCTTGGTGCAGAAGGATTACCGCAAGGCAAGTAAAGCTCATCGCCAAAGATGAAGAGGTAAAACATCTATAGGTATATCGTCCTAGCTCGAAATCTTAACACTCCCCTAAAGGGGGAAATATGGAGTGATGTGGCATGAAGTCAGAATTAAGTGGTTCTAGTAATCATGGAATGGTAAAGAAAGAATTGAGCCCAGGTCATAGACAAATGATTGAGTTGTTAACAGATTGTATCATGATATTCCATAATGCCCATGAAAGGCTAAAGTAATAACTAAATGCCATGAGCCGCAGATCGAAAGATAGCTTAAGCCTACATAAAGGTTGATCAGAAGGAAGAGGAAACTAAAGAATTACATCAACCAAGTAAATTAGGAGTTTGATTGTTGGACCTAGAAAAATATAGAAACCGTGATTGTGGACATTGCAGATCACTCCTAATATCAGAGGTACAAGAAAGATAATACAATAGCCATATTCTATAACGGCTCTACGATAAAGCCAGTTAGAAGAGTACCAGACTCATAATAACTCTGTATGAAGCTCCCATCGGATTATGTATGCACCAGAGGTGCAAGTATTATAATAAAGCTTCAAGTTATAGATGTGGTGGAAGGGAGATCATGAAAGAGATAGTACATGTGATGCGAGACTTTAAGGTAAGTAAGGTAAAGGTGAAAAATATACGAGATACTCAAATGCAGAAGGTTGTGAATAGTCTATACTTCGGATAGAAGTATAGAAGCGCGAGGATTCAATATCCAGGAACGGTAGCAGCATCGTCAGTGGCATATCTTATAGCATATGGTTTCTAGGTATCGAGAGGTCTAGTTAAGAAAGTAAAAGAAGAGTTAGAGACGATGTGATGTCTCACTTGATTTTCCAGAATAACACAAGGAAATCTATAGTGCAAGGAAGTTGAAGGAAGGCTGCGAGTAGTATAAATGGATATGTATGGATCGCAAGCTAAAGTATGGTAGAGCGACAAGATTATAGGAAGACAGGAGTAAAGATAAGAAAGGGCGAGTGAGAAGGTGACGAGAATGGATAAGACCTCGGGATTAAACCCACGAATATGATAGAGAGCTGATGGGTTCTCTAAATTATATAAAGCTCAGTGTAACCTGAATAAGCTCAAAGGAGTCTATGACTAGCAGCATTTAGAAGAGATGAAATGCTGCCTAGGTAGTGAAATAAGGGTGTGATTGGAATAGATAAAGGATGACGTTTAGGCCTTCGAGTGAGTATTGATTTGAAGAGCATTTCATGGATTGTACGAGATTAAAATACCCATGTAAGTGAATCACATTGGGATGCTATAAAATACATTCATTGAAGTACAGTATCACCCCTAAGTGGATTAGGAAAATCACTTCAAATATTCCTCGATGCAACGTAAGCCCTAGTGGCAAGGTATGACATATGAAGTTTAAAGTTATCAGTGGTATATAGTAAATTAATATTGAGGTGAATTAACAATGGATGGACAAAACTCACAAAGTATGAGATGAGATTAGGCCGTCATTCTTAAGATGAATGATCACGCTCAACTATGTCTTGTAGAAGACTAAGCGGGCGTTGCAAATATAATCTGGGGTATTGTGCCCAGAGTCGATCCCACAGAGAATTGAACGTATCAATTGAGTTTATAAAATACTAAACTAATGTTTAATCAAGTTTCTCAAGACTTTTGAATATCAATTTNGCAGATACTTCTTATATCTTAATTAATCGTCTCAATCAACCATGAAATCTCAATCTACCATAAATCTCTTTCGAGTAATTATGATAATTTACTAGACGCACTCTCTCGAGTTACACTAGCTAGATTTCATTACAGTTCACTTTAGATTGCACTCGAGGTATCGTTATGTCTAATCCAACCTCTAAACCCTCGGTTATGACTTTCGTCTATATTCTAGGAGTGGTGTTGTTCAAACAATTACCTAAATATGCACTCTCTCTCAAGTAGATACATACTAAATAGGCACAGCTAATTGATGGCCATTCAATTAACTACAATAAGAACGTAGTTGAACAAATAGAGAATAATCAACCAAATTATATTAATATCAAACGAAGTTCATCCCCAACGAGTTCTACCAAAACCCTAGATTAAAACTTATCTACTCATGTTTAAACTAAACAAAACTACAAACAATTGCATAATTGAAATATAAAATAATAAATACTAGATTGTAGAAATCGTGTTCTTGCTCTTCAATGGAAATTTCTTCTTGTCTACTGTTAATCCACGAAAATCCCCTCCAATTGTGTTTTAGGAGCCTATTTATAGGTTTAGGGTGAACCCTAACCGTGTAGGAGACTTCTATTTCACTTGGGAAACATTTAATCTCGTCAAAATCGGACTTGGGCAACACTGGAGACCCCAGGCGTTTGGGCTCTAACGCCCCCCTAATGCCAGGGGGGGCAGGCGTTTGGGCTCTAACGCCCCCCTAACTCCAGGGGGGCCAGGCTTCATGGGGCAAACGCCCGGCTATCGCCCGGGCGTCTCCTTTTGCGTA